>WMED01005172.1:0-19818 GCA_019650415.1 Pipa parva
ACCAATAGCAGTCAGGCAGCTTTTTCTTCTCGTGTTGCCTGACTTGCAGAACAGAAAGAGCGGGGGGAGGAAAATTTCAGCTCTCAGGAAAACTAATTAAGGGAAGCAAACAGCAAGTTTTAGTTCTTCCTTATATTTTTTTTAACTATTTGTGTCATCAATTGGCTTAGTATAAAGGAGTTTTATATGTATGTGTGCAATTATATCAGCACTATAGTGCCCCTTTAAATATGCTTTTTTTTTTCTCCTTCCTCAGTTGTTTTCTTGGCCTGTGACATGTTCAAATCAAGTACGGAATTATTACGTAGACTGGCGGATGTATCGCGATGTGAAGAGAAGAAATATGGCTTATGAATTTGCTGATGAGAGGCTCAGAATTAATTCTTTGCGGAAAAATATTATCCTTCCTAAAGAGCTGCGGGTATTTTCCTATAAACATACTTGCACAACTAACATATAAATACTATTATTTTTCATTTTTTTAAAATACAAATACATAGGTAAAGTAGGAAAGGAAATTAGGTTCAGAAGAAGGGTGGAAACATATACGACAGTGACAGCAAACACAGAGTGCTGAAAAGGTTATCTCACTCACCAGCGACGTCCCCTGAAGTGTCAGAGCTGATGAGTGACATCATCGCGCCTGCATCAGGGGAGTAGAGCATCTGCGTAGGGGAAGGAGCACTCCTTCAGTATAGGTCGCGGATCCGACCTGTTCCTGCAGCCTGGTACAAGACATGGTTAGGAAAAAGTAATATGCATACTGTGTTAGAAAAGGTAGTTGAGAACAATTAAGTTGGCATAATTCAGGTTAGGTGAGAAAGGAGTGTAGTATCAATATATCCAAATAGAATATTTAAGCATATGCTTAAGCTACTGTTTTGTATGTGCAATTTAAATGTATTTTCCAAAACTCTCTCAGCCTGCTTTTACTGAAAGTTTCTGATTATCATTTTACATATGATGAATTAAACCAGAGGTCACAACCTTTGCTGGGAAAATGAGCAGCAAATAGAAAAAATTTGAAGTTTATGGCAATTTTTTCTTGCTCTCCCACCAGCCAGTGAACAATAATATCTTACCTGCGCACAGTGCTTCTGGGTGCACATACACAAGTGCTGTGTGAAGGTATGGAAGCCTGACGTGTGCACTTCATTCAGCCTGTTCTTTGTTATGTTGTGGATGTCTCTGGAGCTCTGGTGCCTGTCGGGCTGCAGATGACAGCCCTAGTGGCCTTGTGCTTGAGGCACTTGAATAAAACTACATATGATGATCTACAAGCTTTTTGCAAATTTATAAACCATAAAAAGACATTTCTTGGCAAAATTTCCTTTGAAATCGACACACAGAATTTAGAAATCACTACTCTCTGAATACCATTTTTCAACAGACTGCATTCCTATGTTTTATTAGAAAACAGATGATCTGCTATCTAAAAGTAATTAAAATGGCTAGTAGATTTCACTAAGATTTGTCCTTCCGGACACACAGTCCCCATGCATGATAGTAGGTGCAAAATTTACATATATAAGGGGTGACCTCCAAGAATTACTTTAATTTGAGTTGGCCATCCCTTTTGCTTTAGTCAACATTTTACCAGCTCATCCACCTCAATATGTACATTTTACCTTTTATCCATAACAGCTAACTGTGGGAGCTGTTGGGTTTTTATGAGTGGAGGTTACTAAATAGTTGCAATTAAGGGTAAATGTTAAACCTGGATTGTGTGATTATTTGTAGCTACATTGCTGTCTCCTTTTCATTTGATTCCTAAAGGTAGTTTTTAATTATAAAGAGAGAGAAGTGTAATTGGTAGCTTAACTACTTTGTATTTATAATACACAATATATTGGTAGTTAGGCTACAATTTGCACTGCACTAGAGGCTCCTTTTTTTTTTTGTTGGATTACATTGTTGACAATGACTCCTAAACCCCTCTGGTATGCTCCTGTATTATTAAATTATATTTCTATCTTTCTATGTAGATATTTTTCAATCCAAAATGAAACATTGAAAAACATATTTTTTACTTTCTGGTCTGTGATTTTTATTTTTAACTCCCCTTAAGGAAGTAGCAGACAAAGAGATTGCTGCGTTTCCCAGAGACAGCTGCCCTGTAAGAATACGAAACCGGTGTGTTCTGACCTCACGACCACGAGGTGTGAAAAGACGTTGGCGCTTGAGCAGAATTGTATTTCGTCATTTAGCAGACCACAACCAAATGTCTGGAATACAGAGAGCTATGTGGTAACAGCTACTTTCGTGGACAGTAACATAAGATGCTTATATAAGAGCTGGACCACCATCTTGATACGACATCCTTAATGTATTAAAAATTCAGATTAAAAGCAAGATTGAAGAAATGTTTTTCTAGTCTGCAGAAATATGTGTAGTGACTAGTCTTAAATTATATATAATCCATCATTGTAGCCAGGATACATCTGTTGCACCCAGGTGGTTTGCCAGTATAAATAAGCCCTAATAAAGAATAAAAAATACTTATGCCTATGACAAGCCCAGCAAATCAGGTTTTGATGAAAATATGCTATGATTTTGTTTTCATTAACCTAAATATGTAATTTTTTTATTTGTGTTATTGAAGTGTGCAGTTGACAAAATGTTATATTTTGAAACTCCTGCCTTTTAGGGGGGAATTCACCAAAGTGCGGATCCTTCGGATCCAGCGAACACTTTAAAGGGATTCCAGTCTCGGCGAGACCAGTCGCCTCGCTGAGACTGGAATCCCTTTAAAGTGTTCGCTGATGTCCACGTGCAGGACATCAGCGAGCGCATAACAGTCAGTGCGAAGTGAGGCAAAGGATCTGCACCTCACTTCGCACTTTGGTGAATTCCCCCTTAGACTCGTACATGTAACTGGTTATCAGTGCATACTCTCTGCAATGAACTCCTTGTCTGAGATGAATAACCACACAGAGAGAAGTATGCTTTTAGATTTCATGAGATGAAAGTGTAAAACATGTCATGTTGTAATTGCACTGTTTGATAAAACCTTTCTTTTTATTTGAGAAAAGGCTGAACACCTTATCAAAATATTGTTTGTTTATTGGCCTTCTAAATAATAAAGACATATGTTCCCTTTTTAAGAATTTAAAGTGTAATAAAATGACAGATTGATTTGTCAACTGTATTTCATACTAACATCTATACGTGTTGATTGGTGCTGGACCTATAGTCATTGGTATTATTAAATGCATTCTAACTGCTGTGTAGCCAAGCATGGACATGGTATAAACACACTGTCAAGCTTTTTGACTAGTAAATGCAGGACAAATAGCCTATATTTAATGATCTCATGGGTTTCCCCTATTTCCTAAACTGTTCAAAACCACTTTATCTCACAAAAGAACTCTCCTTCAACAGGCTGGCATAAACCTATTATTCCCTATGGAATTGGTACTGTCATTTAGCCTAAGTCCAAAATATTGCCCCATTGAAGGAACCCTCCTAGAAAAACACTGCTTGATCTTTGTGTCGCCAATGTATATATTTAAACCAAAGGCCCAAGGTAACCAATGTAAATGGTTACATTTTGAGGAATATTAATGGCACCAACCTGCATGAGAGTTATACAGTTTATAGTCACGTGGAATGAAGGAGGAACACTTTATTTACCTTTCTTTTTAATGTGTATATATCAAGATCTAAAAATCATCAAACAGTATATGATAAAGATGATGTAAATGAACAGTAATCAACAAACTGAGTTTGTAATAATAAAATGTCATTAACAGGTATGCCTTTTACAAAAGTAAGTACACCCATGACTCTAATACTTGGCGTCTTTTGCCAGAATCTTGCACTATGCAGACATTTCTTATAACTAAACACAAGTCTCTGATATCACATATGCAATCTTTTGTCCCCCCACCTTTCTTGTAACTTTTTTTTTTAAATCTGTTTTGGCCATTTCTTACATTCACTGCCTGTTCCAAATCCCACTTCCTGATGAGATGGAGATCTGGTCTTTGTCACTGCATTCAAGAACATTCATCACAGTTGGCATCAGGTTCTTCTGTATTTGATTGTAGCTGAAAAATTCCTTTGGTAGAACAAATTCTGTTTTTTGCACATTGTTTCAAAAGTTCTGTTTTATCTAGGTGCTCATGGTCATGCTTTAGTTAGATGTTATTTCTGGATAGCAATGGTATTGTGACACCTCCACTATACCTAATTTAGCCTTTCTCTAATTGTATAACTTTGTACTTTGATGAAAATATTACTGAGGACTGCCTGTTTATAAAGTGTCCAGCTGTTTGGTGATCTTTGTAAATCCCTTTCTAGACTAGTAAGCATCTATAACCAGCATTCTTAAAGAAGTATAGTCAGATTACATCTTTACATACGTAGTACTATACCTTAGTGAAAAGCATTTCTCCCCAGTAGATGTTTCATGTGATGCAGGATGATTTATTAAGCAGCACTGGAAAACTCCCGCACCAGGAAACGTGCTGTAACTGCTAAACACAAGAAGAAAATGCTGCCTGACTGCTATTGGTTAAACAGTGTGCTGACCTTTTGGCCTCATCAGTCATGCTTGCTTACATTCTGGGAATGCAGGAGATCACTGAGGAAAGCTATCTTGTGCACAGGCGTTACATTGTACATTAGGTTAAAAATGTCCAGGGGAGGGTACCCTTTCATGAAAAACTGGCCGGGAGTTTATCAGTGCTGCCGACTCAATCATTCTGCATCACATGAAACATCTACTGGGGAGAAATATTTTTCAATAAGGTATAGTACTGCATATGTTAAGATGTAATCTGACTATACTTCTCCTTTAAAGGGACACTAAAGACCGTACAAAAAATTGCTTTCCATTTATTGGTCACCTAGTTTAGCTGAAAACCCCTGCTTCAACTGGATTATTCTCCAAAATCTAAGCATAAACTTGTTAAACACTTGAACTTATTACTAAGTGGCCAATTAATAGAAAGCTCTTTATTTGCAGCCTTTAGTGTCCCTTTAACGTATTGGATAGCCCTTTATTTAGTGATACCAAAAACAATGCAAACTTTGGAGAAAATTTCTCAAAGTGTGAATAGTCCTGTAGATGAGTAACTTCATCACAAATAAGCACTTTGCAACTGTATATGTTCATCATAGAAAAGTTATTTTTTTTTGTGATGTGGCAAATTCTCGCACAGTTCAGCAACTAATGCTAGCCACATACTTAAACACCACTTTGCATTAATTTGTCACAAACTTGTGGACAATAAGGGTATTCACCATGTGTCAAGGTAGTTATGGTATGCATGCACATATTTCACTTTGCCAAATTAAAGTAATAGTGAATTGGGGTGCGTACAGGATAATATTCTTGTGAGTTTATTCAAAAGGCATAAAAAAAAAAAGTATCAACATGAGCTAGAACAAGTCTGCTTTTGAAATTTATGTATAAACAATTGTTACAATTTATGCAACTATTCTCTGGTGATAATATCAGCAACTAAAATGGTTCAAGGAGTACTATAGGCTCATTAACTATATGGGTTTTTAGTTTGTGGGGGGGGGGTACTCAATGAATAAACTCATTTTTGATTAGGCTCATTATTGTCTATCCTGCAAAACACAGTATCCTGTGGATTATCCCATGGGGCACAATGGAGACTATTTTTCCAGCTCGGCTTAAAATCAGCTAGTATGACCCCAGCCTTATCCACTGCCCCTGCTCTTCTGATCTTCACAGGCACCGCTGCCCTCTTCATTTCTGCGGTTCCTGCTATTTTGCCTAAAAGAGCAAGCTCAGTAGTAGAAATTTTTTTGTTGTTGTTGTTACAAGTCATTTAAGATCTTGCAGTAAAACTTTTCAATTATGGCAAATATAACAGTGCATGAACTAGATTTAGTATAAGCAACATTATTTTAGAAGGCATGCAATAAAGTGAGGTATAATATAATTGCAATTATTTATTTATTTTTTTGTAGCAGTATATATCCAGACAAGAAGAAGAAAAAAAAAACAAAAAACAGTATTTCATGGAAACACTCAAAGATTTGTTGAAACTCTTGCCTCTTTAGATTTAATAAAACAGGTAGAGATTGAACTGAAAGCATTCATTGAAAACACTTTCATAAATTATGGAATTAAGAGGTATACTCTTAATTATTATAAATAGCGACTGGCTATTTTCTCCATTGGTTATAGACTGGCTTTTTGTACTAATTTTATAAATATTATTCATTTATGGTTTTAAAGTGTATTTGTTTTCTTAGGCCTTAGATGTGTAGCTAACACGTTAGACTAGTATCAAAGTGTGATGTATATACGAAACATTGTATGGAGAAATATGCAGTTGTGGTTTAGTTTGTCAATTGCCACTGCTTATGTTTAAATAAAATGACAGATTTTGGTGGAATCAATTTAATACACAACAGTTATAACATTACAATGTTAAAAACATTTCTACATAAACCCACAGTAGTGGTAAAGTAAGTCTGAATTGCAAGCTTTGACTACCTTAGATTTTGCATACTTGCACAAGTAGAGCGGGAGAACAAATTAAAAAAAAAATCCTCCTACACGGCCTAGAAATGGCTGTATTAATAAGTTTAAGAATGATAACTTTTACAGACAGAGGTCAAAACCATGAATCAAATGACATTTATGAATTACTTTTTTTCCCAGGTTCTAAAACATAACATTCATTTAATATTTAAATTGCCATGAGATACAACAGCAGCAGTTTCCATGGAAGGAAGTAACTGGATTGTAAACATTTTATTTAAAATAAGTCAGTTCCTGGTCTTATAGTCAGGTCTGTCCCAGGCTTGGGAAAAACTTAAGGCATCTGTAGCAAGAAGCTAATGTTCAGAATTCATAATCACCCTTCAATTGTTTTTCACGTGATTCGGCCCATGCTTTATTTAGGGTTCGTTTCATCTCATCATCTCCTTCATCATATATCTTCTTTAAGACATTCATTAGCCCTGCACTTGGATCTCCATCTGTGTCTAGTGATGGTTTGCTGTGAAGAAGAAAAAAAATACATTTTTTGTGTTATTTTAAAGAGTTAGGTTGGCTGTTTGAGACATGAACTGTTTTTCCAAACTGTCTGAGGTTCTTAGTTGTTCTTTACCTGGATTTGCCAGCTTTCACATAAGCATGCTGACTCTGAATAAGTTGGGTTTCAGAAATGCACGTCTTAGTTCCCTACATACTCATGCCTGCAATTTACTAGCTTTACTGCACAAATAACTGCAGCATTATAGAACATCTTCCACAAGCATCACATAAAAAGTGCCTTGTGTTCCCAATGTGATAAATTCCAACCACTAGAAGGCTGAGCATTCATACTGATGTACTGATCGACTATGTCTGCAGGTGGCTACTTCACAAAAACAGAATGGGTGTAGTTTTGCCCTTTTAATGTAAGCAACATTTTGAACACCTCTTTAGACTGTTAAGAGGACAAACTGTCCAAGAAAAAAAAAAAAAAAAAAAGATATAGACTGAAAGCAGTAAAAGGCTAGTACATATTTAGGACTTGTGGATGGTTTACCCAGCCTTTAAAATACAAAAGCTACAAACATATCAATGAGAATGACATAGATAAACTACATCTTTGGTCCAAGGACAAAAGTTTAAACATGATAGGAGGAATGTAATTGATTGAACAAATTACCATTTAACAACTTTTTCTGAACAACATAAGTAATTGCATGTCCTTCTGTTTAGCAAAGTTTTACTACTGAAATTAATGATAAGAGTAAGAGCAGAATAACATGTGCAGTGGACCTCAAAAGGAATAGTATTTTTTGGTGCTGAAAATGCTTACATTCGCATGTATAAACAAATCTTATCCACTAAAATGATCATATTATGACAGAGGTTTTAAATGAAGAGAGAAGGATTAAAAATGGTTGAGACACAAGTAGTTAAGGAGGTTGTGTATTAAAGGAACAGTCTAGCAAAAAAAAAAAAAAACACATTTATGCCAATTGCCATGTTATTAAAAACTATTATCAATTTTTTTTTTTTAATTAAAATTCTTACCTGTAAAGAAGTGCTATACAGCACTGGTGTTGCTTACTCCATCTTCAAACTATGCTGGTGACTCTACAGCATCCCGAATCAGCTGATCCCTCCCAGGTGTGCATTCCTCTCCAACCGTGCTCCTAGTGATGCCCAGCATCCGCATTTCCTATAAGTCACATGGGAGAGCGTGCACATCATCCAGGGAAAATGCATTGATCACGTTCACGCTCTCTATGTAACTTCTAGGAAGTTCCGATGTGGGGCTTCACTAGGAGCATGGTTGGAAATGAATGCACTCCTGAGAGGGATTGGCTGATGCGGGATGCCACAGAGTCACCGGCAAAGTCTGAAGATGGAGTTTGCAACACAGTAGTGCTTTATAGCACTTCTTTACAGGTAAGAATTTTATTTATTTTATTTTTTTTAATGGATAATAAATTGTATTTAATAACGGGGTAATTAGCATAAATAAATGTGTTTTTTATTTTTGGCCAGACTGTTCCTTTAAAGAGACATGAGATCATATTCAGATATATAGTATAATATACTGGGCACATTTGCCAAATATATAATAAACTTACTCTTTTTCTTTAGTTTGCTTCTCAACTTGTGTTAGATATTCCCATTTCTGTTCAGTTTTCTTCCTGCACATTATCAGCACTGTGTCTGTCTTTACCTATACCCAAATGATAAAATTACACATTAGTGAAATGTTTAGTAATATTTATGCACATTGTACTTGAAAAGGAACTCTCATATATATATCAGAATTAGCAAGAATACACCAGAGGTTTTGTGAAGCCCTGGGTGCCCCCTATTCAGACACTTTAGGGCAGGGGTCAGCAACCTTTTGGGCCGAGAGAACCATATACCGTATATACTCTTGTATAAGTCGAGAAATTTAGGTTAAAAAAAAATCATTTAAAATCGTACAGTCGACTTATACACGAGTACATATGGTAATGGGATGACAAGCAAGCAGTGGTTAAAGGGTGAGGGACGAGTACGCTAAGAGGTGAGGTGAGAGAGGGGGCGCCCTAGAGCACAGATTTCACTCCTCGTTACCATCAATCCTCCTGCCTGTGCTCTATGACACTGCCTGGACCCGGGACTCCCATCTGCTCTCAGATCTACATCTAGCAGACGCAGAAGATGCAGTCTCCGACTTGTGCGATCTTTCCTGTAAGTTTCCTGCAGCTATTCAGTCAAAATTATCAAGATCAAGAGTAGTACTAAGAGAATAATAATTTTTAGTTATGGTGTAAGCTAACAATCAGATATACAAATGTACAATATTCTATTACCATACTGATCCCTTGTACACCTTGATTGCTCGGTGTGTTTGTGTGGGAGTGTATGTTGGGGGGGGGGGGGGGGGGGGGGGGGGGGGGGGGGGGACAGAGGGCAGCTTTCTGTGCCTGTGGAAGAGCATGGGATTAGTGAGAACGCAGTGTGAAGTCTCCCCTCGCACTTCCTCATCTTATACCGCACGCGCCCTCCTTGTGCCTTGTAGCGGGGATACTGCCAGAGAGGTACTGCTATCTGTTATTACAACATTGGTCTAAACTTAATATGTTATGCTGACAAAATCCCCAAGTTTTACTCTCGACTTATCCAAGGGTTATAGCCAATTTCATAATTGTTGGCTCAAAAACTGTCCTCGACTTATACACGAGTATATACGGTAAGTGTGGCTCTGCTCAGCCCTTTTGAATCCGGAGCCGGTGACGTCAGTGGTTCCGGATTGGCTAGCAACCCGGAAGCACGGTGACGTCAGCAGCTCCAGACTGTAATGAGTGGTGCTTGCATGTGAGCACTGTTTATTACAGTCAAAGAGCCAGATGCGGTCATCAAAAGAGCCACATTTGGCTCGAGAGCCATAGGTTGCCAACCCCTGCTTTAGGAGAATATTTACTAAGATCATTCTGTCCTTATCTCCGTTTTTCACCATCTTCTGCCGCATTTTCATTTTACCCTAACTTATATAAAATAACATTTAAAAAATGTAATGATATCAATAAATATCGATGCGTTAATACCACTGCACTTTACATTAGTTTCAAAGGAGCCTTGTAATACAAATAAATGCCAATTTATCCTCCATGGACTTAGAAAATATCATCTCCATAGGGAATAATGAGTTTTCACCACCCTCAACCAGGTGAGCATTTGTATAAGTTAAAAAAATATATAGAAGGGCTTAATATATTTCTATACCTTAGATATCAATTTACCTGGGAAAAGATATTCCCTTTTAGTAAATATCCCTGTCTTGTGCATTGCTGAAAAAATGTGGTTTCATGGGCCTTCCAATAAAATTAAATACATTAGATCAAACATCACTTGGAATAAAGACAAATCTGTAATTTTGTGCTAATGTGATACCATCTATAAGTTCCTGTTGGGAAAAAAAGACAAATGATGCAATGTACTGATCAGTTTTGTTAGGATGCACTGAATGCTATTATGCTGGTAAACATATTCAAAATATACTATGTTTTAATACGATTGTTCTACAAAAAAATATGCAATATAGGTTTTCATTTTACATACTTCTTCCAGGCCCAGTGAAAAGCCAGTTACATCCAGTGGCAGAATTAAATTAACAATGGTAATAGTGGGGACGAATTTGTGAGAGCAAAACCTGAATTAACTGCACTAGAAAAGTTTAAAGTATACTTACTTTTGTTGAGCTATTTTCTGGAGAAATGGGTTTTAGAAAATTGTTCACAGTCATGGTATGATTCTTCCCATTTAGATTCTTTACTAATAACTCAAATGACCTGAAAATAAGATGCCCATTACAGTCAGATTAGCTTGTCTAAACTAAATTTCAGTATGTAGCAGCTTTTTTTTTTTGTTTTTTTTTTGTTTGTTTTTTATGAGCAAATAGCATCAAACAACATTTCAAAGTTTCTAAACATGTAAATCTGCCATTTGTGGCAGGATCTGCTTTTGCCATGAGATTTAAAGAACTTCAAGTAAGCTCTGGGAAGAGCTATTTAAGTTTAGCTTAAAGAATTCAATGTACTGATCTTTGTCCAGCAAAACAAAAAGCTTCTTTATAAAATTTCTGGATCCCTTCTCCTTCAGTGATCCTTGATCATCTGAAGTTCCCTGAAACATGAAGCCATGTTTCAATCTAACAGGGATCCAGCATGTGTTTACCTGGGTGCACTAAAGTAGTCAGGAAAGAGACTGTGGAAAAAGAAGTGGTCACAAAAGGACCATGAAATTATGTCAGTCTTGCTTGTTAAAGATTAAGCTTACATATTAAGCTTACATATAAACAAAAAACTCACATTTAGTTCTACTTTTAAGGATCAACATTTCCAGAAAAAAAAAGTATTCAGATTAGTATGGTAATTCCTCCTACATAATCCTTGTAAAAATGTTTAAAAACAACAAAAGTATGTATATTTACAATAAAATATCAAATTTAAGAAATAATTTGGGAATGTGAATGAAATACATAGTAAGTATAAAGGCATGCTGCATTTTCATATTATGGAGTTTGTTTGTTTTTTAGTTTTATTTTTCATTTCTAGCACACATGGTAATGGGATTTGTGGGAAAAAACAACACAGGCTTCTGTGCACTTCATGCTTTCCCATGCACACTCCAAAGGATGTCACAGGCAAGAAAGACAATCTCTGCTATTCACAGCGGACATGACTGATTAAATGGGGGAGAACAGACTCCCCAAAAATGTAAACTTTACCTTATCAGTAACATGAATAAAAAGCTACATAAAGTATTTGCTCACAAATAAACTAAAAGAAAACATAAGCCTGCATTTCACTTAAAATGCATACATAAATCCTGGGATTTCCATGAACAGCACTTTTATTGTAGATCATATTTACATACCGCTCTGTAAAATGGACTTGCACATTATCACTGGGAATATGTTGAACTCCCTTTAGAGTAATATAGATTTTAACAAACTTGTCAGATTGATCCCATCCTGTAAAAAAAAAAAAAAAAAAGAAAAAAATGAGGAAAAACAATTGGAAAAAATGCACATTAACAATAAATATTAAAGTGCCTTTTGGGGAATGACTATTGAAATATAGTTAGTCTTGCTTTTAAAGAATTAAAGAGAATTTTTTTTTTACCATAGTTGTTAATTTTCACAGTGTAGATGTTTGTCATTGGAGGCACAACAGCTGACGGTTTCTGGACTTCTATTGGCTCTGTAACCTGTTGCTGCTTGCCAGATATTTCTGTCTCCAGCTTACGCTGTTCCACAAACAGTACATCACGCACACGTTTCCTTGTTGCCTTCTCCAGCAGCAGCTTCACCTCCTCAAAGTCCTTCTGAAGCTGCATTATGAATGATATTTTTAATTATTAAAAAATATATATATAATATAATATATTCGTTATAGTTATTTTACTAAATCACTTATTTGGGGGGTATGTACTGTGTATTAGGGCTTCATATATTACAGCTAAGGTGTATATAAATTCATATAATGTCATAGGGTCTACCAAGTTTAAACATGCCATTACAGTGGGGGAAGTAATACATTTGCAGTTTATCACAATAGCTTTTCTTTATAAATAAAGTCGAAATATTCTCTTTGCAATATTAAAACCTGGGGTAATAAAGGTATTGCTACATATATTTCAAATAAATACGTGTGTCAAGAGCAACCCAAAAGTCATATAGGACAATAGCAAACCACATGTATAAATATGTGCTGATAGATGCTGTGTAATATCAGAACTCGTTTAATTGTCCTGAAGACATTGTCAAATTTGGGGCTTATTCATCAAAGTGAGAATTTGACTGTTCAAGCGATTTCTAATCACTTTGGGTTGCTAAGCTCCAAATCTCTACTCCTTATTCATTAAACAGTGGATTCCCATAGTGAAGATGCAACTGCACCAGTATGCATCTCATGCAAAGTGTGGTAAAGTCAGTCAGGCAGTAGGAGCCCTGCTATCAGCCCCCTAATTAGACACTTCAATCTGTTGAAGAAAAACTGGCGAATGCGGCACAATGCCCCTTGTCGAATTCGCTACTGCAACAGACTTCGATGTTTAATATATATATTGGTGAATTACCTGTGCACATGTCAAGTGATGTGAAGTTCTCTGTAAGTCAGCAACTATCGTAAGCTGTCAAATTGGTCTCAAATTCACTGCATCTCAGAGCTTGCCAAATGCACAAATATGGGGAAGTGCCAAATAAATGTGAATTTACACCTTTACAGGACTGTTCGGCCTTTCATGAATAAGCCCCTAAATCTGATGAAAAATTATTCTAAGATGCAGGTCTCAGTTCTTAACGGATGAATAAAATTCAGGTATTCTATATCTGCACTCTAGAAGTCAATGGGCTACCAACGTCCATCCTCAACTGCACTGGCAGTGCAGAATGTGCAGAAATACTATTAGAATTGTAATGATTCTTTTGCATACATGCATAATTGCCATATCGCTTTTGTACCAATGCAGTATATGAAGAGAAACATTCACAATCCAGTGATGCCAGGATTACCAAGAGGAAAAAAAAATAGTTTTCATCATTTAATAGGCACCAGATGCCTTATAGGCAAGTTAAAACAACTTTTGTAAGAACAAGGCTTAATGGACCTGTAACACGAGAAAAAGAAAATTGCTGTTTGGATTGGTATGGCAGTTTTCCTATGCAGTACTTATAAAAATGTTTTATTTAAAGTTGAATTCTTGTTGCGTGCTATCTTGCTTTCTCTGCTGTTTGCAGCCAAACTGGTCAGGGCAAAATAAACACTAGAATTAGTGAGTGAATGTACATCACCTGTGGCTGGCAGGCACTTCATAAAACAAGACTCAACAGGGGCTTATTTAGATGGCTAAAATCACATGGAAGAAAAAAACAAATTCAAAATAATATCAATCACATTTTCAACTTCACAGATAACAATTATACCAACCAGTACTATGTATAAATATCTGTCATGCCAATGAAAGGGTTTTTTCTTTATCTGGTGTTACTGGTCCTATAAATAAAATCTGCCACTTCAAAGCTCTAAAGTGTCAAACAATGGGCAGTGCAGGGCTCCAGCACTGTATGATTTACATTCACACTAAAGTATTGTTAGTGCTATGGAGAGGCTGTGGCCTCTGTCTGGTCAGAATTATGTTAAGTAATTGACAAGCTGCACATTGCATTTTACCAATAGATATAACAATCCTCATGTTAATGTACATGCAGATTTTAACTGCATGTTACTACCTGTATCACATCCCAAGCTTTAGGGCTACCTACATGTGGTAGTCTCCTTACATTTATTTTCTTTAATTAAAGGACTTGTTCACAGTGCAGTACTGTTTTAATTTGAGATATACTGGCATTCAAAATTTGCATTTTGTCTTATTTTGTATTTTTATACATATTTGACTTTGTTTCATCATTTTGGTTTGTTTGGTTTCATCTTGATATACTTTTATGGGTTGACGGGGGTAAGTAAAAGTTTGGGCTCCCTCAACCCTATTATGGAAACTTGCTTTAGTTCCTTTTTAAACATTGTGGTATTATCCTTGCCAGTTCAACTAGTGCATTCAATTTTACTACTAGTATACAAAGGTAAAGTGCCCAGACAGGGGAGGATATCACTGCCCCCCCACTTGCGCAGGACCAACTAAGGATGGAATGATAAAGTTTTTGTAAGAGAATCACAGGTGCATTGGTGTAGTCAGGGAAGTGGACTGCTGAATTTTCCTGCCAGGTTAAAGAACTGCTATTTCATTTACTAGTGTGGCTGCCTGTATACAGCAAGATTGGGGCTGTTATTGTCTCCTATGGGACAAGCCACAAGGACTGGAAAAAAAGTAGCAGTTGTAGTCCAAAGGTAACAGGCTAAGCTTATGGTAATGCCAAGTAGCACTGGCATACAGAATGCGTCAGATACACAATGCAGACAGCTGAAATATACTACAAATCCACAACCATTTATTTCCCCCTGAATGGGCAACATTGGCACTGCCTTTACTCTCTGCATTGCTGGACACGTGATACAGTAAGAGAGTGGGAAGGGAAAGTGAATACCCCATTGCACTGACATATTCTTCATATGAGTTATTGCCTCAGAGCACGCCTTCCACCATTGGCACATTTTGCTTACTAAGCCTGCCGGCTGGAAACAGCGAGTTCCGGCTGAGTATTAGGCGCCACTTACCTCATTCAGTGTACACTCCATGACCTAGCCCAGCGGTGGGAGAATGCAATGATCACAATAAAGCAGCCTCGGGACGCCTCACTTTCTACCGCTCTCTAGAACCTTCCGCAGCTATTCGTGACGTTTCACGCAACGCCCTCTACCCCACCCCTTTACTGTTTCACGCAACGCCCTCTGCCCCACCCCTTTACTGTTTCACGCAACGCCCTCTGCCCCACCCCTTTACTGTTTTCATTGGTTGATCCTCCGCTATTTTTTTTTTTTTTACTACTCGGAAACACTTGCGATTGGGCAAACTCGCTACATCATTAGAACATTTTTTTTTTTTAATTGTACAAATACTGATGGGCTGGGGGATTTGAAAACAAGTGCAGCTTTTACATGGCTGTTTTTTGGGGGAGGCAGTGGTGATATATCAATGGAACCATGGTTTACCTACAGCAACCAATCAGTAGTTAGTATTCAATAGTACAGTGGAGTCAGAACAATGAAAGACAGCCTGTGATTGGCTGCCATGTTTTACTGGACCTCAGCAAAGGGTTGATTTCCTTTGACTATACTGAAATTGTCACAATGTTTACAGACCTTAAAGGAGAACAATAGGCTCATTATGACAAGAAGTGACCAAAAATTAAATCCATGGCTTTTTTTGGATGGGTTATTCGACACCATCTTTGTAATTAAAGAAAAACATTAGGCTTGTTATATCAGTGGGGTGGTTAGTGGGGATAGGGGGAGATACTAATGACACTGTTAGGCTCCACTCCACCCCTGTTGTCTTCTACTCAACAGCTGCCACAGACCTCTCCTCTTCAGATTCCTCTCAGTTTTGCTGAAAAGAGCAAGTGCAGTAGCAAAAAACTTCTACTGGAAAGTAGAAGTCTTTCTGGAAACCCTACAACAGAAGATTGGGTTGGTGTCCTGCTACTGGTCCAGCAAGAAGGCACAGAGTACCAGGAATAGTGATTCCCAAAGAAGGTAGAAGGTAGAAGTCTGCCTGGAAACCCACATACATAAGGGTTGGTGTTATTATTCAGTACAAAGGACAGCACAGTCTTTTTGCCAGAAGAGGACAGACAGAAATAGTGAAGGACATAAAAAAGAACAGGGCGTGCAAGAACTTTTTGCAGACCTTAGAGTTAATGTAATGTCAGCAATAATTCCAATGATGAATTGGACAAAATGGCATAGGGCTATTAAAGAGTTATATCTGAGCATTTGAGATCAAGTTAATTTGAATCAGAGATTAAATATCAGTTCAAAGCAGGAAATTATTGTAATGTTGGAAACACAAAAAAAAAAAAACACAGCTCGGAAGCAATCTCAACAGATGCTTGTGCAAAGAAGTTACCTTTATTAAAATATTCAAAAACTATGCAAAGGATGCCTCTTTAGAATATACTAAAAGACAAAATGTGAATATAAGAATAGACAATGAAGTATTTTTTAACTTAACACATCATGTCCTGGGTGGAACAGAAGGTAGCCACAGCAGTCTACACAGTACAGTATACAGTATACCAGGAAGGAACAAGGTTTTGTCAGATTTATTGATTGCCACAAATGGAAACTGAATCCCAGCATCTTCAGCATGGTAGCACTCTATGTGGTTGGTCTTATGTAGATATGGTGGCTTTGTGCAGCAGCAAGAGATCCTATGTTTCTTTTCAGAATATTCAAAGCCCAGGAAGAAAAAATTGATGCACTCTTCCCACTGAAATCTCAAGTTTGAATATGTCTTTCTACCAATACCCCCAATGCATTTATCACTCAGAAAGACAGATCCAGATGGAATAAATATGATTTTAATTATACTTTACTGGCTCAGGAGGCAGTGGTTTCTGATCTTTATTTCAGTGGTGCAGTAGCCAGCATGAAAACTATGAAGACAACAAAATATAGATCATACATTTCCAAACAGACTCCATTCAATTAATTGTAACGTAAAAGGAATAAACTGTTAAGATTTGGGTATTTGGAGGCAGAGGTTTCACCTCTAGTAAAATCCAGAATTCCACTAATGCTACATACCATAAAACCTGAAAGGTATTTTATAACTTTGCAGATCTATTGAATTTTAATCAAACTATTCCATAACAAAGGATGTTTTGACATTTTACAGACTGGTCTGGATAGAGGTTTAAGTTTAAGAACTGTTAAAGTATTACTGTTTGTTACTGGTGTCATGAATGTACAGTATGTATAATTTTATTTATAAAGCACCACAAATTTACGCAGTGCTGTACAATTCAGCAATAAAATATAGTACAGACATGTCCTTGCCCCATAGAGCTTACAATCTAAACGGGAGGAAGACTTACATACACACATAGAGGGGTAATAAGAGCTTTAACAGTGTGCTGAAACACTAGTCGATAAATCCATATAATAAGCATAACTGTAGCCCTGGCGAAAACTACAATGCCAGTTTCACCAAAACTACGAATTGTTCTATTTGGTTTTTAAATTTATATAATGAGACTTATCTTAGGTTGGAGCTCCCTCATGTGGTGCAATGTATATTATATACCCACACCTCTATGTGTAGGTTTTCAATTAGTAAGGCCTTAGAATTACTTCCTATCTATATACATATATATATATATATATATATATATATATATATATATATATATATATGGGTGTGGGCCCTATATCATTTGTCTTTTGCTGAGGGTGTTGCAGGAGCAACACTTAGCCTCCAGCAGGCTGGTGGCTGGCAACCACGGGGACCAAAGTCAGGAATCTAGTACCATACTGTTAGCTCACCTTAGATTGGTGAGAGTTTCAGTGTAGGCTCATGTACTTGGGTAGCATTAGACCCCACCAGGAGATAAGAGGTCTAGGGGGCCAAGTGTATCCTCTACCTGCATTGGGACACACAGAGAGGGTTCATTTAGGACAGCGGTTCTCAACCTTGTTGAGAGCGCGACCCCCCTCTGACATCGCCGCGTGATGACGTTTTGGCCCTTATAAGAAGGGTTCCTGCGGGTGCTTCCGGGAGTCGGTGCGGTTCTTTACCCCAGTGGGACGGCCTCGCGACCCCAGCCCACAGGTTGAGAACCGCTGATTTAGGACATGTGCAGGAACTAGGGAGAGTCCCACTCGAAGAAGGTATCTCCGAGAAGTCCAAACCATTGTTGTTTGGTAACCTTGTGTTTCCTCTGAGGGTGTATGAAGCTCTGAGGAGGAAATGCAACTTCTGATGGCAACTATACAATATACCTTCCAGTGGGTAATTCTGTTCTTTACCTATTTGCATATACATGTGTCTTTGTGCAGCTGTCCTATATTTAGGTGCCTTACTTATATATTGGGGAGCTTTGAATTGTGTGCTGCTTGGATGGAAACTTCCTGCTGTTGTACAATTGTTATACTTCTGTTTAATACTGTTACTGCTTTGGAAGAACTACTGCCACCCTAATCATTGATATATGTATGCACTGGATATACAATATGTTTATGTCATTAACCTAATTAATCATTTTGCCATGACCAAGTGCCTATAGCATGAAACTAGTAGGCCATGCTTGTTTTTATTTTATCGATGTTTCAATAAAGGAGTCTGCACACTAATTACTAAGGAGTGCTGGAGTTTCTAATTTCCAACAAACCCTGACACAAGACGTCCGATTTTTCTCCTGAGCACCCGCTACAAACACATTGCATTTGGGGGATTTGAAGCGGTCAGTACATTATATAATTATGCCCTGAGGTGCCTCATAGCTTGGGTTAAAGGGTGTATAGTTGCATCCATATTTACTAAATGTGACACTTGGATGAATTCTTAGGAAATATTGCCACAAACCCATTACATAACCAAGGATAAAATATATATACGTAAAAATCAATGCTGGTGTTCCATAAGGAAGGACTGCAGATTGGATTTAAAAGTACAGAAGGAATGTTCCTGGCAAAGATAAAGGGGATATATAGGCATATATTGGACTGTTGAAGCAGTTTGTAAAAGCAGCACTCAAGAAAAGTATGTCCAACCTAGTATCCACCATTTGTTCTCAACTAGAAAGCCTTAGAAATGGTCAGATGGCCAACTGATTTTATTTATAAAGCGCCACAAATTTACGCAGTGCTGTACAATTCAGAGATGCAAGTACAATACAGACAAGGGAAAAGTGTATTAAACAATGCAAGTAAAGTATCACAAGGATACATCAAATTAAGTGCTAGGTTGTGATTGACACAAGAGGTTGGAGGACTGTCCTTGAAAATTCTAAGATAGTATGTGAAGCATCATTGCACTGCAGGCAAAGGACATTGGTTGGTTTAGGGACAATACTACAAGCAGCATGTATCCTATCAAGAACTCCAAGGAGAGAAGTTCCATTGATGTAAAGAGCTTTAGGGCACCCAAGAAGGTCCAGCAAGTACTAGAACCTTTGTACATATATAGGTATAGGCAATTTAACCCAGTCATTTACAACTGATCTATATTAACTTAAATTATGTGCAAGTTTGACGTGGTTAAAGTGCATTTTAGAGATTCACACTAAGCAGTAGGAAAGAAAACTAAAGCAAGTTTACACCTTGCTTTAACCTTTCCTTGTGAAGTCACAGCTTCACTGTTTCTTTAGAGCAGGGGTCCCCAAACTTTTTACACAGAGGGCCAGTTCATGGTCCCTCAGACCAACGGAG
>WMED01005173.1:0-19818 GCA_019650415.1 Pipa parva
ATTCTGTCAGACAGGAAGTTCAGAATCCAGTTGCGCATATACGAGTTGATGCCAAGTTGCACAAGTTTCCCTATCAGTCTGGATGGCAACTGAGTTAAGCAGCACTATATAATTTAACAATACAAGTATAATACAGACATAGATAAGAACAAGTGAAGTAAATAACACGTATATGATCAAGACTATACATCACTCTAAGTGCCAGACCATGAATAAAACAAGAAGATGGAGGTCCCTGCTCCATAGAACTTACAATCTAAATTAGTACAGCAGCGGTATGACTTTAAAATTAATTGAAGCTGTTTTCCCAGAGCTTGGTGTGCCATCAGCTTTATCCTGTACTTCAACACGATAGAAAACTGTGGCCTGGGTAGGTGCAGGTTAATTTGCAACACAATGTCACAACCATTGCCTATGTTACCCATAATCCTTCAAGAGAACTTGGAGACCCTTTGTATTCACTTACATTTATGCCAAACTCCCTCTGGTTTAGTCTATGGGCTTCTACCTACTGTACATATGAGGACTAAAGAAATGAAATGGACACAAGGAGTTCTTTGTAACTTTAGCAACTATAAAGATTTTATAAAATCACTAGTATACTAGATAATGGTACATTCCATCTAGTAATATTTCATAGGAAGCACAGGTGCTACAGTGATATTTCTCTAGTCACTCTCTAAAACATTCAAATCCTTCAGCTCCTCCTGATCAAGCACCCTCTTTGAAACTCAAGACTTTTCTATGAATTTTTCTCACAAACCCAACTGTTCATGGTTTGAAGCTGGAATTGTTCAACGGCTCTATTGTTTAGAAATATACTAATCTAAGGCAGTCCTTTACATCCAAATGATTTCAAACACTGAACAAGGACCATAGAAGGGCACAAGACACAAGAAATATGTGTTTGTTTATTTAATGTTCTTCTAGCAAATGGAGACAATGGAGAGCAATTAATAACAATTAACTGCCATTGTCCAAAATAATAAAAACACATTTTATCTTTCTTCTGAATTGCTCATTCATTAGCAAAGTCTTGCAGTTAGGTACTACTACTTTCCACTCATTTCAAACCTAATCCAGGACATTGTCTTTGCTATTGATGCAGGATACAGTTTACAGAACCAATAAAACTTATGGAAATACGTCCTGGACAAATTAGGGAACTGAAGCAACATGTCCTTCAATTCTTACAGCCATTGCCAGTCAAAATGAAACTCATTATTCGGGGTTATCCATTAAAGTGCAAATTATCACAAAGATGCATCAGTTTGTCACAATTTACCACTTCTCCAACTGTGCTTATTTACAAAAGATTGTAATTTTCTGTGATGTGGTGAATTCACACAATTCCACAGTTTATTCAAATCGTATATTATGTACCTCTGAGTCTGACAACATTTTGGGTATTCACCATGTGTCAAAGCATGAATTTCTGCTAGGTATATACATTGTATATTAACACAAGCATGTTGTTACTATGTTGCATATATAATAATCACTTCACAACATGGAAATATAACTATTTCGATTTCACTGTAATGCCTCACTGCTCCTATCTTCCTGACTATATATACATAGAAACCGCATTACAATTAGCCATATAGCAGCATAAATACACAGTTTAGTGTATGGGTAGAAATGTCTATGTTACAGTATTGGTGAATTATCAAAAAGTGTGGCAAATTCACTTCTGCAGGAAAATTCACAGTTTGATAAACATAACCTACGATATTAATTTCTACTGGTATTTACATGTTAAGGGGTTATTCACTAAAGTTCGAGTTGTTGAGTATAGTTGCGAATTCGTCAGATAAAGACAGTCGCAATAGGCTGCTACTGTCGCAGTCGCATCTTTATAATGAGAATATTGTCGCTGTCGCAACTTTATTATGGGAAAATTGTCGCAATCTTAACTTTAAAAAATTGTCACGACTTTACAATGGGGGATTGTAACAGATTTGCTATGGGAATCCGCTGTTAGAGAATTTGACAGTTGAATTCGCACCTTAGTGAATAACCCCCTAAATGTTACTTTACAGATAAAAGGGGAAAAACTATTTTTTCTCATTTTGATGGTGTGGGAGCTGTACTGTGCCTCTATAAAAGATATAACCTCTAGTTTATACATGATGACATTTTGCAAGGCATTGCTGCTTATGTACACAGTTGCCCAATAAAAATACAAGCTACATAAACATCCCATTGTATGCATGAAGACAATGCAATAAAAGTTTACATCCCGGATTATAAAACAGCTAAGAGCTATAGTAATTGCTGGTCAGTTTTATGTTGTGTTTTTCTTTTTTTTATTGTCTCTTAGTTTTAAAATGAGATTTTAATTGCCTGTAAACTTTAAAATTTGCTTTTAATTGACGGTCGGTCAACTTTTAAATACGCTTTTAATTGCCGGACTTACATTAAGATTTATGCATTGTTTTTTACTGGAATTTTTCATTATTGTTTTCTTTTATTATTGGGATAAAAATAAAAGTTAAAAGGAAGGAAAATCAATACGGATCTGATTAACAAGATGTACTCGATGTGGTGCTTATTTTTTTTTTTTTAATTTTATTCCAGCTGTGCAGTTCAGTTGAACACGAATGTCTTTATAATTAATGCAAATTATTTCAAATCAATATTTTAGCAAGTATGTTGAAAGTTGCTGAGAGGAATTATTTATAAAATAAATTTCACCTTATATTTAGTGCTTTTACCACATAATTACACACAATTTACTGTCAGCGTGTTATTCATATTGTACATTAAAAACCGCATTACATATTTATAGTCTGCAGAGAGGGATGTATAAAATGAACACAATCTGTGTGCTCCAAGTTACTAATTACCTAAATGAAATTATTCTGTGACAGCATCATTCCGGAATAATTAAAGAACAGCGACAGACATTTAGCGCATGGAGCCTATGGGCAGTGCAACGGAACACATTTTTTTTTCTATATAATGTTTGATCATGTTCATCACATCTGTATTAATCAAAGAGTTTACAAAATGGTTTCTGGTGTAATTCATTTCATGAACTATTATTTGAGAGACAGGGATTAGTAAAAGAATGAAATATTTTTTTAACCATGACTCACATAGCGCCATCATAGCGCAGATTTCATTACAGAGTCCACCCTGGAGATATTATCTAGACCTGCCTGTTAGGCCGATATTAGTGGTATGTGCTGTAATAAAGTAATGGGTTTAATGTTTGGAATCATACATGGTCAGAATACTCCCCTACAGAGCGCTTTGCATGCATGTGTACAGGTAATTAAGTTATTATCAAGTGCTGAAGTAGTGAATCTTCACACTATGTAAAAAATGCATCTGACACCCTTTGCTTCTTCACTAAGGGAATCCAGTGCTCAGTGATTTTGCTACTATCAGAGCATAGCGACCCGAAGTGATGCAAATTTACTTTGATGGGTGACTTCGCACTTTGATGAACAAGGTTTCAATACTCAAAATTCTTGTTAAACTTAAAAAAAAAAAAAAAGACACTATGATCTACCTACTACCTAATGTTCCTCAGCAATAAAGGCTTTTGATCACATGAGGATGCAGCCATCTGCTCTTGCTGTAATATACTTTTTCTCAGGTTAAAGCCCTATAAAGCCTAGGCAGGAAAAAGTGACATCATAAAACAGGTTTCTGAGGAGGTAACTGTCCCACATAACTTGTACTAAGCTAAACACTGTGGCAGTCTGAGCTTGCTTTGATTGGGTGAATGTTCCATAGAATTCATTCATATCTAGAGAGTGTTCTCCTTTACTGAGACCTGCTTTTGGCTCTGGAAATCAGCAATATCTGTGTGAAATCCATTCGCAATAGAACAAACACATTTACCCAACAGATTATTAGCTTGAATATGTATATTGCAACAGTAAATTTAGCACGAATATAAGACTTTTATGATGACACTATCCCATTAAGAGGGTATTTAGTAAGAGCTGTTATTGAAAACTAATGAAATGTTTGTACGTATTTTGTGGCTGCTCCTTTTATTTTCTGCAGTCTAACATGAAATATAATATCTGGGATACGCAGGGCATAAAAAAGCATAAGCCATGAGTAATCGCTAAATATGCCTTGCTCACATTTCTTTGCTGAAAAATTCCATCCTAAACATTTATATCCTTTTTATTTAATTTTGGATGTTAGAAGGAGTTTTATACACAGAATAATATTCAATATAATTGGATCTGTCAATGTGTCCTAATAATTTGAACTTTAATGTCTGCATAATATCTCAATATTAGATGCAGCTGCTTCCGATTTGGCGGGTTGGTAAACTGCATTCTTTCTGCTACGACATTATTTTTGGGCTTTGTACGAAATTTAAGAAATCATTTTTTGTCAAGTAAAATTCTTTAAATGTCTGGCATTGTATATTGTAACAAATAAAAGGCACCAGTCAGTTCTTAACTATCTTCCCATGAAAGGCAAATAAATTCTATACAGTCATTAAATAGTTTATAAGACCAAAGATAAATACAAGTTCATCCGGTTAAGCTTATTATTCTATCATGTTGATCCAGAGGAAGGCAAAACACCCATGAGTAAAATGACAATTATCCTTATCTTAAGGAATTGTAATAAGAATAGATCCCTGCATTGATTTATCTAGAACCCATATCCACCCAAGGAAGGCATCCAGGCCCCCTGAACTTTTTTATTAAATCAACCATGACAACTTCCTGAGACAGAAATTATCAGATTTTGTAGAATGATAGTTACCATGGCTGATTAGTTTGAATGTGCTTTATTATGTATTTGAATATTGATTATTTGATTATTCTAAATAAACAATATTATTTAAAGGAGAACTAAAGTGCTAGGGGCGACGGAACCTAGATATAAATATAGTTAGCAAGGTATGTCTTTTGTCCCTCTTCCTTCTTGCTCCAGTTACATTTCATCATGCAAGTTCCAGCATCATAATCCATCTGCAGTTCTGCCTCCTCTAATTCGTAGTCATTGCAAGTATGTACAGAACAAGTATTAGGACTCAATACTGATTCTGCGCATGTGTGCACTAGGTAGAAAAGAGACAGTAGCAATTGCTGCTTTATCGTGATACTAAAACCTACCGGACAAAGCAGCAGTGGACAAAAGATATACATACATTAGTAAGTATATTTATACTCCCAAGGCTCTCTTACCCCTATACATATGAGTATGTTATCCTTATCCTTTAAAAATATATTTACTAAAAAGTCTAAACAGTATTATTTCAACAAACGTACATTGTTATTGGCTACATTGTAGTTTGTAGAATTGGAACATACTGGCAGTCTAAATTTGACTTCTGTGCAAATGAATTTAGTCCACAGAGCTCCACAAGTGTATTCTAGCAGTACTAATTTTCTAAGGAACCAGGACCCTCAGTACATCTTACTACCTTTAAAAATAAAAGTCTGATCTGTAGAGGAGATCTGCTAAATGAGGTTATAATGTGTTCTTCTGTGTACAAGGTACATTAAGCATGATTTTCCACTGGAAATAAAATAACTATGGCTTGAATTACAGTTAATATAAATCAAATTCCTTATTATTTTTTCATGCTTATTTTGCATTTGTACATTTTATAGAAGAGCTCATAGGAAAAAGCAAATAATGGATTATAAGACAAAAAAACCTGTATTTGGTTTTACAAAATTCATTATCCAGATGTCAAAGTAGAAAATTGCTTGTTATACTGTATTTTAGCCCTATTCTTATATTTCAGGAATATGCACTTCTATTAGTTATACTGGGGTTGATTCATTAAAGTCTGAATTTGACTGTGGAAGTGAATTTGCTACTCCTTATTCATTAAGTTGGGGATTAGTGAAGAAGGGAACACAGTCACATGCAGTTTCTTAGGCAGTGGAGCATAGTCAGTCAAACAATAGTAGGAGTGATGCAAATTCAGCCATAAGAAGTTGAGTAAAGTGCAGTGAAATCATCCTCAAAATGTCCCATTAACTGTACTGAGTGAATTGTACATCATTTCTATGTCATCCTGTCCCTAGTTCATGTTGTCACTTGGTGGCATGACTGGTGAAGGCTTGAAGAAAATTTATGAAACTCACCATTCATAATCTAATAACCCTTACCAGGCACAATAACGACACATTCACAATTATATTAGTTTGACAGGCCACAGAATTTATTAACAGTTCTGTAGCATATAACATACAACTTAACCACTCCTTGGGAGATGGTCCCAGAAGTTCAACTTAAAATTGTAAGACCGCACCGCTATCAGCTGAATGCCACCGGCTCAATAGTAAACCAACCACCAAGCAGGAACCCCATGCCCTACATTAGCACTTCCATATTTTTAAAATTAACCCCAAAGTTCCCTAGGACATATCACCTTCCACTTTTGACCCATTTCTCATTATTCTTGACCCATTTCACAGGACCACCACCCACAAGCAAAATTAACTAACCCCTTAGCTCCTTTTGCTTCCCCACACCTCCAGTGCCTTTTTTTTAACCCCTTCCTGTAACAATTAGTTAAAAATGTCCAAACCAATGTCAATAAGGTGTATACCATCCTTCCTGAATAAAGAGTGATTACACTCTTCTAACAAATAATGCCATAAGGTTGTGAAAACAAACTTGGTTGTTTCTCTATAAAACTTGATCCTTGATTTGCTAACTGCTTGCTGGGACCTAGCCCTTTTCCAAAGAGATCTATCTACTACATCTGACCATACTAGTAATGCACTGGGTAACAATTCTTGCAACCTCATCCAATCATGTTTTATGTTTCATAAAATTTTTTTCGATGCTATGAGTAATCACTAAGTATGCCTTGCAATGCTCCATTTGCCTTGAAAATATGCCCCGTAGCCCTTACAGTAGACCTTACGGAATCCATATAGTGCCCTAGCACCTTATTATCTTTTAGTTCAGCTATCCATCAGGACCATTATATTCCATTAAAAATACTTTCCAAATAGCGAGGTCATTGCTGACAAAAGTGTTCATCATATCACAGCTATGCCTAGCCCCCATAAGTTCTATATGCCTCTAAAATACTGTCTAGGTAACACAAAAAGCCTTGAGCAGTTCCCCTGTCCCTTTTCTACAATAATTCTCATCAGGATTGAAAAGGCTTGGAGCCAATTGTATTTTATCTCCAAATGTTTTGGAGATAAAATACAGTCTCCGCTGATCCTTCCCTCTTAACTTTCTCTTTTCGTAATGCAAAACAGTCCCAAGGAAGCTGTGAAATATTTTGACATACTCGCTTTTTCATATCCTCTCTCTTACCTCCTGTTGTATGTGTGCTCTGAGTGGGCCCTCAAAACAGACATAAGTTGACCCCCTGGCAAATTCAGATATCCTGCTCTCTCCCGGACCCATATCAGTGGTCATGCTACACTGTGTATACGCCCAACTCTGAATCTCCCTTTCTTGGGGTTAGTTACCCACCCATGCTGGTAAAGGGGATCCTTTCTAATCCACTTGACTTCTGACCTTCACTATTAGTTCCCTGATGCCTTGGAAAAGTACATCTAGAGTACCTGATCACAAGTTTGCCCTTGAGCTAGATTGTGTGTTCTCATCTGGGTCCTGCCCCCACCATGCTCCCTCCTCCTCATGTGCTCTTGAGCACTCACCAGTAGGCTGTCCAGGTGTGGGTTGAGGGTCAATGACAATGGTAGAATGCTGTATTATATCCATTCTTGCTGATGGGCCGCAGTACTGTTGGCCTTGGTGCTGCTCTTGGGTGGTTGAATTGTGTGGCCCTGCTGAAACCTCTGGCCCTAAATGGGAACCTAGCTGAGAGTCTGCCCTTTGTAACAAATGGTGAGAGCATTGAGTTCCCTCCTGGTCTGCCCCCTCAAGCCTGTGGCTCATCTCTGCTGGTACTGCATGCTAGGTTCCTACTTACTTGCTCCCTTATGTTATTAGTGCAATAATTTCCCCCCTATCATTGCCCCTCTGGTGGACTTGCATGGCACTGCCTCTTTGGAGAAGGTGCTGCTCTTCTAGCAGTATTGCCAACAGTTGTTCTCTGAGCCAGCTCCTGCCTCTATTCTCTCCAGCTCATAGCAGTGCTGCAAGCAGGTCATCCTGGGATCTCTTCACCATGGTCAGGGAGCTGCTTCTTTGCACCGCTTCCTTCCTTCTTCACGCTCGCTACTGACTCCCTGTTGCCTTCCCCCTTTACTAGTCCCAACATACCACTCAACCTTATTTCCTGTTCCCACCACTCCCAGTTATATCCACCCGCCCTCTATAATTTGGGTTTCACGTCTTTATCGTCACTTTTAAATGAACAGTCGGGTTCTGCCAGACCCCTATTTTGCCACTTTGATCTGGCAAAGTCAAACCAGCAAATTTAGAGCAGTACACCTTGCCAAATGTGCTACTTCAACAAATTCTAACACTTGGTGAATAGGTGAATTACATGTGCACAAAGTAATGCAAGGAGCTCTTTAAAGAACTAAAAGTGGAATAAAAATCTAGCCCTCTAAAACAATACCTTTTACTAAGCTAAGACATTGAAGTGACAGCTTGAACTGTGCTGTCATATCACTGCAGAGAGGCAGACCACAGTGCTTGGGGAGGCAGAATTCATAGCACTTGGGAGGGTACAGGAGTCAGAGCTAAGTTCCACCCACTTTAAATTCTGCCATTGTAAAGACACCAACTGTGACTATTTTAAAAGTTGTGACTATGACAAAATTTAGCAAAGAATTTACACTTTGACCTCCAACATAACTGGAAGGCTTGTTATTCACAGCAATGTTCTCTGATCCTCATTTTTAACATTATTTTCCTGAATTCACTTCCAGCAGGTCTGGCCCCTCCACCAAACCATTGCTTCTCCTCAGCAGCATTGAGGAGGTATTCATATTATGCTAAACTGCTTTTGTTTCCTTTGGTAGATATTAAAATCAATTAGCATAAATCGTTCCATTCAGAAGTCAAGGTGTCTAATGTACATTTAACACACAATGGTTCTTCAATCTATTTCATGAGGCTAGGTTGACACAAGCATATGATGCGCAGCACATCATATGCTGGTGTGAAAAAATAAAAACGGCTCAATGCAAGCCGACAGTACTTACCTAGTTCCGGACACACCAGCGTATTATGCACATACGCTG
Source organism: Pipa parva (assembly GCA_019650415.1). Classification (NCBI taxonomy): domain Eukaryota; kingdom Metazoa; phylum Chordata; class Amphibia; order Anura; family Pipidae; genus Pipa; species Pipa parva. The sequence continues at coordinate 9,123 of WMED01005173.1, forward strand.
GGTCTGCAACGCGGTGTGTCGCATTTTTGGCCGTCGTATTATACGCTGCTCCCAAAATGTGGCAAACAGGAAGTGATGTGAATGCCAAGGGAGCATTCATACTGTTGCTGGTAAATGCAATAGAAAAATACGCTCGGTGTATTTTTCTTTTTTTCTTTCTTTCTTCACATGAGCGTATTATGCGCTGAGCATCATACGCTCGTGTGAACCTAGCCTAAAGCTACTGGTTAATTTTTTTTTATTTTTGTCAAACAACCAATTAATTTAGATAAAGACAGAGTGAAAGCACTAACATTTATGAAATCAGCTGTTCAGTTAACATTTTTACAGGTACTACATTTGAATTACTGCCAATGCCAATCCAAAAGGGATTTATTTTTTCTTAAACTACTGATTCTTTAAGGTGGGTTTTCTTTTAAAAAAAAAAAAAATGAAGAAAATTATCCTTCCCCAAAGATTAGGAACATCTGCAAGTGTTGCATGTAAACATAGTTACACTTCTCTATGTCAACTTAGCAAATCTCTAGATCACTTCACTACCCAAAGCAACACTGCATATCCTGTGTGATCCTTGCAGCCAGACAGAAATTCAAAATGTCAAGCAAGAAAGATGCTCAAAAAGCACAATAAATAAATAATAACTGCTGAAAACTGTCTAAGATTAACTCTGTCTACCAAGTACTAATTCATACAATGTAAGGTACATTTTCCTTTTGGGTACAGTTGCCCTTTAAAATTGTTCTCAGTGGAAATGGATGTGGAAACGTTTTGCAAACTAGTAAATTTTATCAATAACAACACCATGGGAAATTTATAAAGGTCATTTCCACCCCTTCGCTGCCACTTTTTGCCATATTATCACCCATTTGTTTTTCTTTTTTGCCACATTTTTTATTTTCCTCAATTGATAGAGTGCTGAATAAAATGTATTGATATTGAAAAAGATTGATATCGATATATATCGATGCTTTAATACTGCTACACTTCACCGCATTACTTTCAATGGAGCTCTTTTTCCCTGGGGACTTAGAAAAAAAATGTTTGTAAACCATCTCCATAGGGAATAATGGGGTTTTGCCTCCCTCAACCAGGTGAAAACTTTTCAGTCATAAAAAAGGTCAGAAAGAGCTTAATGAATATCAATATATCAGGAGAGAAACTTTTCAGATTTTACAAATATCCCCCATGTGTTTCCCCAGCACTGCTAGGGTGAAATTTATTAAACTCAGTAAAGCCGTTTGCGCTTTTCTGAGTTTACTAACTCGGGAGAATGATTTGATGTTTCTCCCGTTAAATATCGCGAGGTTTGCATCATGCGATATTTACCGTGACAAACTTTTTAAATTAAATATATCCATGGAAAGGTAGATATTGTATGGCTGGCTACCTTTCCATAGATATATTTCATTTAAAAAAGTTTCTCATGGTAAATATTGAACGATGCAAACCTCGTGATATTTACCGGGAGAAACTTCAAATTATTCTCCCGATTTCATCCTAAGGGGGTAATTTGCTCACTTCGCAAATGGTGTTATGCGCTCACTGATGTCCGAGTGCAAGACATCAGCGAGCGCATAACACCATTTGCAAAGTGACCCGAAGGATTCGGAGCTCACTTCGCTGAATGGTGAATTCCCCCCTAAATGTTTACAGATCTGAAATTCTATATCGGAGGAATTATCAGGAGAGATATCCCATTACTGCCTTTATTTTTTGTTATTGAATTTGCCATTCTAGAAACCTAAAAATCCTTGTGAATGGTTAAAAATGTTACCCTTTCTTTGCTCCCCTAACTTCAGCATATAGATATTGTACACTAGTACAGTTAAGCTGATATTGAACAGAAAATGATATGCCCTAAAGAGAACCTGACATAGTTAAGTAAACAATATATTCACATGTCACAGAGTGTCACAAATAAAGTTCTGCAAAACCTTTTATCCGTGTGTCAGAAAATGTCACTGTATCTCTCAGGCAGCTTATATTTTTCAATGAGAAAACAGGAAAGCATTCAATTTGTAAAATGAGTCAATGCTCGAACTTCAGTTTCTCTGTCATGAAATGCAAGACTGTCAGACAGCATTGGGAATTAAAATGAAAACAGAGTGATGCGTTTCACGATGGTGATGTGTAACAGCAACAAACCTCCTCTAGCAGCATCGATCAAAGTCACACTATAATAACCCTTTCAGAATACATGAGCTTTCACTTGTTGACTACTAGTGACCTTCAAGACCTGGCAATGACCATTAGTCTTTATTAGTTTCCCACTTTTCTTGTTTGCTACAATCTTGTAGGGACTCAATGTACACAACACTGAATGGCTTGGTCATATTTACAAATTAGTTCCTGTTGAGCTACAGTAAATAGTCAAGCCGCTAGTAATAGTCAAGCGCCATATAGTGTTTCCACAAACACATAAGTTACAGAAGGGAAATGAGGCATTTCAGGTAATTGCATTATTAGGAATGCATGACCCTAACAATAAACACAGGTCGATGTTTATGAATGTGTATAGATGGTGGAAGAGTTAAAAAATCTAACTTGAGAATTCAGCTTATGACCTATACTAGGGTAATCTGGAAATATTCTGTGTTTATCAATAAAATAAATTATTAAAGACTGGCTCTATATATTTCCAAAGAGCTTGGTCATAAAGCCATAGGCGTATACTTTTTACCTAATTTTTACCAGATCTTCTCCAAAATAATTAATAATTTTTTAGGAGAAATATCCCTGAACGCCCATTCCAAAACTGAACCCAGGATTGAAGATAATGAAGGTTGTACCTTAAGAGAATTTTGTGATGGTAGTCATTCTACTTCATCTGACTAATCCCAGAATGTCTTTTTGAGGGTGTATTCCATAAAAGTCCCAAAATGTAATTGCCATAAACTAACCTAAAAAAATGGGCAAGGTTGTTTGATGTTTAATGTATTCTGCAATTACAATGATGTTCCCTTTCTCCCCATGAAGTGGTCAGTTTCAAAATATTTGTCTGGGCAACAACCAATGTTTAAGCTTTGGCACTGTAATTACTCTTTACTAAAGCGATCAGCTGTCCTCTACTCCATCACCTATATTGTATAGGTTCTCCCTGGGTCTGAGATGAGTGATTTAGTTCTTAATAAAGTGCAGGTTCCTTTGTTGGAGGACCGTGCAATCTCCCGAAAATACTGTATAGTCACCATTAAGGGCAGGAAGAAACCACAACATGCAGCTGTGCTGCAACCCTTTATTGGGTAAAGACACTTGATAAAGGGCAGGGTGCCCAAAACATGTAGTGTCCTCTACTGTAGCAGATCACTATTACCTACAATAGATTTAAGTAGCTCATTAGCCTACTGTAACAACCAACAAAAATTGTCCTACTGGCCACAGGACTTCATTTTTAAGCCCTGCCTGACTCATTTAATAGCCTGTCTTTTTTCTAAGCAGGATAATTTAAAGATTGAGCAAAGGTTTTTTAAAAAAATGTATCTTACAAAGTCACACTGGATTGCTGCTGAATGATTTCTTCCTTGTGATGCTAAATTTCATGTTAAATACTATAGAAGCAAATTCATGATATCAGAAAAGTAAAAATATTTTCATATTGTTTTGTTTTACATCCCCAGCATAAGAGTTTCCTCGCCGAGAGTGGAATCCCTTTAATGCACTCACTGATGCCCGCGTGCAGGACATCAGCGAGCGCATCTCAGTCATTCCGAAGTGAGGCGAAGACTATGCACCTCACTTCGGAGGATAGTGAATTACCCCCATAATGTATGGAAATGGAGATTTATTAAGCATTTTCATTTTGTCTGGGGCTGGTCATCTTCCCCTAGAATTTTTTTTTTTTTTCACATTTTCATCACCAACATCTAATTTTACGATCTGTAAAGTCAACTTTATAGAGAAGGAAAGAATTAAGAATTAATGCAGAACTGAAAAGCAGATAATTCAATATCCACACAAAGTAAAGACCAATTTTGTTTTATTGTGAAACATAACTAAATCACGTTGACTTTAAGTGGAATTTTCTGACTTAAAAGTAGAATACCACCATTGCTAAAATGCGCAATGCACACAAAACTTTACCATGAATATCTCCTTTAAAATTGTCGGTTACACTCTTAAGTGGGATATTATAAAAGTCAAAAAGTTTTTGATTTTTTTAAATGATGCCAGTATCTCCTATTTAGAAAAAAAAATTGTTCAAATGTTGTTTTCGAACCTATTCAAATCAGAAAAAAACCTTTATAAATATTCCTGTAAAAAGTATCCAAAGGATAAGCAGAGCAGCCATATTATTGTGGAGCCTGTAAGAGTTTATACAAACCCTGGTCTCATAAACAAGCAATCTAGCAATATGAGCAAACTTTTATTCAAATTCAGAAATCATATGTCACTAACCCTAATTTTCTTTTCTAGGATAAATTCAACACAAATAATTTATGATTTGCTTTTCCTTTAATATTTGAAAATGATTTTGTTGTTGTTTTTTTTTTTTAAATCCAAATTTTAAAACAGGATTAAAACTGAAAAGAAAATCAGCAAATTGTAAAATATTGTATTAGTTTAAGAATCAATTAACTGCCTGAGTTTCTGTATCTTTCTGAAGCCTTGTGGAAACTTGGACTCTGTTGACTAATGGACATTATTCCACCTTCCCCATTTTAGTGATTCTTTTGAATACAGATAATAAGGAGATAATGTCTATCAGAAAGACAATGCTGTCTCAGATGATGGATATTATTTGCTGGCTGAGAACTCAGCTCTTTGAAAACAGTGCCAACGATACAGATAAACGGCTATAGACCTATCAATAGCAGGAGCGTTTCTTGGCAAGTAAATAAAAACCTATATTTAATCCTTACTTCTGTTTGCCATTTTTCTTTTAAAGAACCAGTAACAGCAAAAAATAAAAAAAAAAACATTTCCTATTTGGTTATTTTTTTTATCGACCCCATTTTAATCAGCGGAATCAAAAAGTACAGAGAAATGGAAACTATTAGTAAAAAAATGCAAAACATGGTTAAAAGAATCAAAAACGTTAAAAGGGTCTTTACAAATATCCCCCAATTTGTCTTGTTATTAAAGATCACACAACCACACTGCTACTAGGCTATTTAGGGGGGAATTCACCATAGTGCGAAGTGAGGTCCTGATCCTTCGCCTCACTTCGCACATACTGTTATGTGCTCGTTGATGTCCTGCACGCGGACATCAGCAAATGCTTTAAAGGGATTCCAGTCTCGGTGAGGCAACTCAAGTGTTCTCACCGAGTGCCAAAAAGGTAATGTCACTCACCAGCGCCGTCCCCCGAAGTGCCGGTACTGATGAGTAACGTCATTGAGCCTGCACTGGGGAAGGAGATCTCCCCTGCGAGCAAGAATTCCTTCAGTGTAGGCCACGGATCCAGCCTGAAAACTGTTAGGTCGGGTATGCGGCCTGTACTGAAGATAGCAGTGGTAACAGCACGTGTGCCCACAGAGAGGGCTCTGTGTGCCATGCCATAGGTTCGCCATCCCTGGTCTATACTGATGGACTGTAAGCAGCTGTATGACATGTTTTTCTGTATAAAGGGCCCTTTGTTGCCCATGTTCTCACTGGTGGATTTAGTTTAGTAGACTTTCCTGGCACAAGCCAGGGGATAGATTTCATTCACAACATTCACATCCACTTTATTTATTTCTATAATGATGACTAATATTAATATTATTAACAGTATCTTGCATGTACATCATTAGCCCCCATCCCTCACACGATCATACACACTGTAAAAATGATTACAAAATTCATAATTATTCCTATTATGCATTTTCATTCTGTTCCTCTTACTCCTAAAGCCATTTCTGTCCTCTTACACAATACATTTTTAAATGGTAATTTATTTTCTCTTGTGAATTGTAATGTTTAAAAAAACTAAAATAAAATCTGCTGTGTTGATCCCGAAAGCAATGTAGCTCATTGTTAAACTGTTGTTGCTTTAACAGCAAAATTGTAATTATGCTTGAGAAATGGTTGTAAAAACAATAAATTATTACTGCTTCTGATTTTTTAATTCTGCAATAAACATATTAAACAAATGGAAGAAAGTGAAATTAAAGACAAAGAGCTTCTTTGTCTAAAGTGTGAATTCACCTGTCAGATTCACTTTGTTACAATTCGAGTCGCATCGACAAAACTGTCACAAATTCACTTCTCAGAACTGACTAAGGGCCAGATTCACCATTCTGCGAATTGAGCCGCGAAGCCTTCAGCTCACTTCGCAAATGGTGTTATGCGCATGCTGATGTCCTGAGCGCAGACATCAGCATGCGCATTAAAGGGATTCCCCTCCCGGCGAGAGCACTCGAGTCTCCTCGCCGGGAGGGGAATCCCTTTAATGCGCATGCTGATGTCCGCGCTCAGGACATCAGCATGCGCATAACACCATTTGCGAAGTGAGCCGAAGGCTTCGCGGCTCAATTCGCAGAATGGTGAATCTGGCCCCAAGTGGAGAATACACTTGTTGAACAAGCAAACAGCGGCGATCGCTGTCGCATGCATAGTGTGGCGTAGTCAGGTGGATAGAAGTAGGATAAGAAGTCATAAGGAGTGAGGCGAATTTGACAAGTGAAGGACAGTGATGTCAGTATCACCATATCCCACTCACTGTATTCTGTGAATATTCTATTTATTTCTATGTTACCTTGTCCCTAAGTTATTTGTCACTTAGTTGCAGTTGCCATTGTCAGTTTTGAAGGATTCATTATTTGAATGACCTTACACAACACTAGAGCCCTTTTATTAACCTGCCAATTTGCCAATCTGAAGTGTTGAAGTAAAATAGGTAAATTTGGAGCAGTTCACCTGGTCCTATTCGCACCTTCACACCACTTTGCATTTAATAGTAGAAGTATCTGTGCACACAGAATGATGCAAAGAGCTCTGTAAGTTCATGACTTGCGTAGTCGCCTGAATTGGTCACATATTCGCCATTTCGCAGACTTAGCTAAATAAGCAAACATGGGAAATGGAGAATAGATGCAAATTCACAGCTCTACGCGACTATTCAGACTTTAGTCAATGAGGCTCCAAATACTGAGAAAAATCTCACAGCTGAAGAATATGGCTGTATTGGTCAATACAGATGGTCAAATCTGATTTTATTTTATTTTTTTATTATTATCCAAAGTCAATCTAAAATTCTTCAAAGACTTTTCCCTATTTTGAAAAAAAAAACACATTTATTATTTATTCCTTCACGTGTCTTGGTTTGATTTCAAGCTAGATCTGAAGTAATATCAGCATACACTGATGATGTTTGATGCACCAAGACTATTATTTGGGTTATTTTGCAATATTACTCACATTATATATCAAGCATTATCCTTCTTTCTCAGATTATTAGGTATTTCAGCAATTCTGACTGTATTATTTACTTTAAAGTTAACCTGAATATGTCGTGTTATCTTCAGCTTCCAACTTTTTAACATTCATACTCAAATCGGCGTACCCTCAAAATTATACAGTATATTTCCTCTTAACAATAAGGGCAATTAGGAGCTAGGCTTTCTTATGATAATCAGCAAAATAACCATCCAAAAATATAATTTGTTTTGTTAAAAAATATGGAGCAGATCAGCATGCAGCATCTCATGCTGCAAACTATCCACCTCAGTGGGAAAAGGGTGTGGCTTTCTGTGACAACTATTCTTTGTGTTGGAAGAGTGAAGTTTTGACCCTGGTAATATTATTTCTGTGAGTTAGGAGATTGCATGGTGCACAGAGAAGAAGCTAATGCCAGTAACTCCACAGACCAAACAAAGATGAAAGTAAAGAAATAAAATGTTGCTAGTTTTGATACACACTGCAATGACAGCTTGTAGTTAGCAGTTAAAGGGCTGGCCATATACACACAGCTCACAGAAAAGTTAATTTATAACATGCTACACTGCGATTAGATAGTTGAGAACAGGACTTGGGGGGGGGGGAGATAACAGAAGTAAAACTGAATCGAGCAACTGAACTTTTTATAAAAGGTCACTTTTTAGAAAAAAAAAAAAAAATAATGCCAAAAAATTAAGTTCTTGATATTATTCTGCATCTATATTTAACTTTGAATGTAATTCGTTGAAAGCCAGGTGGGATCAATATGCAGTCAAAATTGATACAAACCAAGACTAGAATAAGGCCCTATTTCCTCCATTTTTTGGGGGTTAGTTATCAAACAATATTTAAATTGTGTGTTATACCCATTAAGATTAAAATCTTACAACAATAAAAATGATTCAGGCCATTTTGGGTCATTCACCAATGTTCAAACAGTCGAACAGAGGTCTGAATTTACATCCATTTGCCACTTCTCCTACATATACATCAAACTGTGATATGCCAAGTTTGCAACCAATGTGATAGCTTAATACGGTCACATATTTGTGTACCCCTTGGCATTACTTTGTGTATGCATGTCTGTAGAATTTGATTACTTACCAAGTGTTGAAGTGCATCAATTGGAAAATTCCCATGGCATACTGTTTAAATTCAATAAGTCTGGTGAATTCACACTTTGATGAATATCAGTGTCTCTCTTTTCCACCGTCGATTAATTGGTTTCATTTATTTATATTTTTAGCAAATAAATGCAACATTTCATTTAAATGGTTTCTCTTTTTTTTTTTTAAACAAATCAATATAAGTTTTTGAGAAAAAATGACTTAATGAAGATAAATTGGTCAAGCCAGATAAAAAATAATGAACGAGATACTACTTACTCGTTCTTTAGAAAATGATAGCGCGTAAATGTTTTACTTCAAAATCTATACACCCTGTAAAATAAAATGATTAATTGCAGCATTTTTTAGAACCTTTTATGGTTTGCATAAATATAACAGCATCTATGGGACCAGACTTTGTTTTCCTTTATAAAAAGTAGTACAAATTGCTCTTTCCTATATATTCACTCCCTTAATCTATCATAATAATTAATATAAGAGAGAAGTACCACAACCAAATCCAGAAGGATTATGAGATAATGTAGAAGCAAGCTACCTTTATTGGTCACTGCTCTATGACCTTTCTTTTCTAATTAGCCTCTCTGGTTCTCAGTCGGATTTCTAAGAAATAATATTTTAAGTGTAGTTTTCTAATCATTTATTTTCCCTTATACAGCAGAATGTTACCACATAGCTTAGGTGTACAGTAAGTTCTACCTCTGGAAATATAGCAGGCTTCTTCCTTCTGACTGACATAAACAAAATGGCCGAAAGTAATTGGAAAGAATATGGCTGGTCTCTGACTACTGTAACACTTTATTTTTATTAGGTTAATTGTGGGGCTCCAGAGCCTTTTTTGGACTGAGCTGGTTTGAGAGAATCAAAACAAAAATGTCTTTTCATCACTTGATAATGACGATAAAACACAGGCTTATGCAAACTGAGCTAGTTATATAAACTGGAGGTTAAACAAATATCTAAACTTTGGCTTAATTCCTTATTAAATCAAGAGCTCTGAAAAATGAGAACACATCTTACCACGCTATGATCTGACTCACCATTGCGAAGTTATGAGCTGTTTTACTGTTTTAGACATGCCCCCTCTCTCCTGTATTTTTCAGACTGTAGGATGCAACAGAATATAAAATGCGCCTCCAATTTTTTCTGGAAAATTTTAGGTAAAAAAAATGAACAGAATGTCACACATGCGCACAAACACTCACACTGTCACACACTCACACATGCAGATACATATTTACACACTCACACACATGCACATACAGTATAGTGACATACACATATACACTGTCACACACAAAGAAATTTATTAAAGTCGAAGAGGCCGCTTTCGGTCTTCCTGAGTTTATCGAGCGAGATCTCGCGGTGTTCCCACTAGATTACCAAGTGATTTTTTTTTATTTCTCAATCTGGATATTTACATGTCCTGTAAATGGAATCAGCATCCACAGAGGAAAGACTGCTCAATCTCATTTAATGTAGTAATCACTCCTGCAATCTGTAGTGATATAGGGTGCCCCGGAGGAAAGACAAACTCCAAAGTCCAAATATTAATGAAAAAATGAAAGGGTCTGGCACTCCAAGAAGTAAAAAGATAAATTTTCCTTTATTAATCCATAATCAAGTCACAATGAAAAAATCATGATGGCATCAGCATCACTAGGTTAGCATCCTCACAAACCTTGTCCCAGCTATTGCCTTAAAGACATACCTCTGGCCTCTGATGTTGTGCACAGTTCTCCTTCATTACTGCTGGATCCAAATCTTCAGACTTTAAGGTGCACCATTTTTAAATGTGGATATTATAGTCTAGAAAATACAGTATACAGCACAGTTCAGCATATTATTCTGGTCTGATGTTCAAGAGGAAGGCAAAAAGCCCCACAAGGCAAAAGACAAATATCCTCTTAAGGTCAAACATGGCAATAAGGATAATTCAGGGTACAACTAGCCCACTAGACCCCCAGATGATTCTCCGGTTGGTCAGTCTGGAGTAGTTACAAAATGCATCTCTTTTCACATTTGCAGGTCCCTAGCTACCTTTAATTGAACTGACACTTGGGTAATTGCCTCTATTGTTATGTCCTGAAAAACTGATATTTTATTATAATAGTTATCTCGCACCCGTAACATGTAATATTATTCCACCCACTCTCTCATTCATTTCTCCTGAGGAAGCTGATGGTTATATCGGCGAAACGCGTAGAGTGATATTG
>WMED01005174.1:7693-19818 GCA_019650415.1 Pipa parva
GGTAGGTATAAATAGGGAAATTAAAATCACCTTGTCTGATTTTTTATTGTTCAGCTTCATAGGGTGGTCTTCCCCTGGGATCCACGCCTCCATCCCCTTTTTTTTTTTCTTTTTTCTCTTCCTTTTTGTTTGCTTGGTGTATTTGGGTAAGGCCTTTCTTCTTGTTTTGGTGATTTAGATAATCAATATTTTAAATCCAAAGCAGAACATCTTGGTATAAACTGTTACTTTCAATGTTACTTGATGGTGAAGAAAGTCTCCATTAACCAGCAAATTAGGACCCTATTTGTATAGAGTGCTACAGTCTATAAACAACATTGAAAGAGGTAAAGCAGGACAACAAAACTTAAAACTTATAAAAGCAATATTTCAAAACAAAGGGAAAAAACTGGATGTAACTTTAGACATCTTCAGAAACGAAGAGAGTTGAGCACAATTGATAACAAAATTACATTTGTTGCAGGAAAGCCAAGATTAGTAGGACTGAAGGTTAACTGGGTAAGATGAAGTCCAGCAGTAAAGCAGAGGTATCCAGCTATAAAGATAAGTACACCATGCAGTGGCTTAGTGGTTAGCACTAGGTCCTTTGTTTGATTCCACACTGGACATCACCTGTATAGAGTTTGTATGTGGGTTCCTCCCCAAACATACTAGGTTAATTTTGTAGGTTAAATTGGCCCAACACCTGTGTTGGAGGTATTTATCAAAGGGTAAAAACATTAATTAGATCATTTTCAGCAGATTTGTTTTGAATGTGAATTTGTTCATTTTTACTGTTGTAAACAGAATTTCTAATGAAAAGTCATTGTGGTTTTTTCATGAATAATAAAATATAAAAACAAGCCGCTCAACTGTAGTACAAAGTGTATCTGCCCATTTATTGCAGAGTGTCAAACACAACATTTGTGTGTAACCAACCTTCCTAAGGTCAGGTCAGTGTGTTTGACATTCAGCAATAAATGTGTGTACAGTTGAGTGGCCTGTTCTTTTTTTTCTACACATGGTTGTACACATGGTTGCCTTGGGTTGTTCCTGGTGCCCATGACGTTCCTGCTTCTATATAATAGCATTCCTGAATGTTCCTGAGCCATTTTTGTTTTTTTTGTTGCATTTTTTAATGGTTAAAAAAACTGAGAATTGAGGATTCTCTTTTCCACAGCGCGGTTTGAGTTCCTAATCTTTACCCTTTAACTCCACAAGGAGGTATGGACTTTGCAGAAGGGGATCAACCAGGTCAGGATCCCTACGTTTTTAACTTGCCAGACTGTAGCAAAATTGTGACAGAATTTACTGTCACAACAGCATAATTAATTTTAAGGTCTTGATTCATAATTTTCCCAGAATGATGAAAGCTTCTAAATACAAAAATCAAACTACCAGCAGCAACCTAAAAATTAAAGCAACTAATTAAAAAAGGCAAGTGTCTTATGTAAAGTTAAGTGACCATCAACATCCCAGTTAAAAGCCAAGCATCCAGTGGTAAAGCCAAATGATAACTTTATGAAGGTGCTTTAAATGTGCAAAAAATCCAGAAATTGAGGTAAAATAAGGTTGTACACACTTGTTTTGATCTCTTGCAGTGTTGACAAGCTAGACTTGTCAGTTCAATCTGCTTTAACTAGTCTTGATTTGCAGTCACTGATTCTATAAAAAAAAAACCAAATACCCCTCCCAGTAACTGCTGAAAATCTTGGGTTAGACTGATCACTGACCAAATACTTGGTCCTACCTCACAGGAGACTGCAGTCTAGTAGGAAACTCCCAGTCCCCTATAAGACTATATACAGTAAGGTTTTGTATATCTATTATTTACTGAAGGAGGGCATATCCATTTAAAACATTGTGTTATCAGTTATCACTTTATTTTAATCAACTGGTGATGAATGATGATATTTAACGGGTTTTGTATTCTTGAAAACAGTGATATCAATAAAATGTCGTGGTAGTTTTAGCTATGATTGCAGCTCATTTATCCAAAGAAAACTCATTATTTTGCATATATTGTATATTCATATAGGTTTGTAAATGCCCAGAAAAAAACTACTAATCTGTGCTTGATCAGGGGGTCAGAATCATGTATTAGGATTATTCCCTGTTCCCCATTTGCCGATTAGTCTTTTTAAGGCAGTAACTGCAATCTAGAGAGCTAGTCTTTCAATCTGAATTTCTCTTTCTAAAGGATAAAGTAGCGCTTATAACTCCTTTCACCACCTGTTCCACTATATAGACTTAAATTAATACCAGCTATGTGTATGTGCTGCAGAAAAAGACACTGTTTTTAAAAAATTTTTTTGAAGATGCTTGTTCTAAAATAAGTTTGGATGTGAATTTTGAATGACATGTCCTCCAGAAACAACAGATCACTTCTCAACAGTTCTACAACATATTCCGTTTTAGAAATAATCAGTACAGTCCCTTTAAGTCTTTCCTGAACCAGAACATTGTGTTTTTTTATCTTTTATTAAAGGTCAAATAGTAGCTTCATATATTATTTTTTTATAAGAATTTTTTTTTACCCTTTTAAACATATACTGTGTTTGTGAATAGGACAAGTTATGATTATGATTTTCTATTCTTCTTCTGAAAATCTGACCTTGAACTTCCCATGATGTGTCAGTTTATCCTTTAATAAAGCTTCCAGGTGTTCAGTAATCCATTCCCTTTATTCTTATAGCAAAATTAAGACCTTATCCCTCTTTTGCCCTCTCCAAGCCTCAAGCCCCTTCTATCCCATAATTTATGTCATCACCTCTTCTACTTTCAAATTTCATTTGATAAAAACGTGTACCCTTGTGTTTGACTCTTCCATTATCTTGATTGAAATCTTTGAATATGATAGCATATCGCTTCTTAATAACCTCCTTATACCATCTCCTGAGCGGAACACCTTATTCAAAAAGACACAGTAAAGAAGAGAAAAAAAAAAAGACTCTGAACATTACACAGTCTGGTCTTCTTTGGTTACTATGTGTTAGTTAAACTATTTAATTATTAATAATGCTTATGTAGAATGAGAAACGACATGAAATGCATCATCGTATATGACTGTAGGTTTTAGGAGAAGATATTGCTGAAGGTCAGATATTTTCATTCTCTAAGATCTTTTGAATTCTGAATCCTGTTTGCATATTGAGTTACATGTATCTAAAACAATTTGCAACTTGCAAGAGCACTTAGGCATGAAGAACACATTTTGATGTCTCCACCAGCAGTGAACGGCATATCTTAAATGTGATGTGTTTATTGCCTAGCACGAGAAATTCTTGATCTAGTTTATGGTGTTTTAAGAATACAACATATCAGTTCCATTATGGAAAAGGCCAATCAATTGCAAATATGGAATGAAACATTAAAGACTCAGCCATTTCAATGAAATGAAGCAAATCAGTGGGTCTGGAGAAAGGTGCCTTTCAGATCTCCTTTAGAGTTTCTAAATATATTCACTACAGAATGGCATCTTATTAGAAAACATTTTGTGATTTCTCTTTCCTTTCTTCATCAGTTACTTAAATAAAAAATTTAAAGGAGAACTAAAAATGACAGTGCATTTTTTGAAATAACCGATTCATAAAAATAGAGCAGTGAATCATGCAAATCCCAAGATTAAAAAGAAGCTGTAAATTGTTATTAAGTAATTTCTCCTTGCCCCTCCTCTAGAAATTTGCTCATGCCTATGTTGAAGGCTACATGCTCCTCCAGTAAATATCTTGACTCCCTGACTACATGAGTTATTACTTAATAACAAATGATGTGAAAGAGCATACCTATTTTGTTATTGTTTTGACATAATCATTCAATAAACTTTGCAAATTACAAAAAAAAAATAATCTCAAAATCAAGTGTTTTTTAGTCTTCCGTGGAAGAACAAAGTTTTTGGAGCATGTTCCACCCCCTCTTGTAGGATCATTGGTGAGCCCAGTTACTTATATTAACTCTTTTGACAGTTTCTGTCGGTAAGTATCGATTGAAAAAAATCTCACGATATTTACAATGAGAAACTTCCGAGATCTCACGGGAATAAACTCGGAAAAGCAAAATCGGGCTTTTCCGAGTTTATGCCAGAACATCGTGAAATGCTAAAAATCTACTACTGCGTTTGCTCTTTTTGGAGGAACAGACAGGAACCAAAGGAATACAGGACTGCAGCAACTGACAAGTGAAGACGTTTTTGGCAGCATAGAAGAAAGAACGGGTGGAATAACAGTGGAATCGGAAAGTAACAACCCCCTCCCCCTTCCTAATCTCTCCTAGACATTACAAGCTTACAGCTCTCCTTTAAACCTTGTGTTGTTGTTGTCCACTATTCCCTATTCTGTACTGTACAGTTTCCTGCTAGTCACTGATCACAAGACTGGGAAGAACTAGGCAACAGCTTTAAACTGAAGCACATTTTTAAATAACGTATAGTTAAAAAAAAGCTCAATTATTGTTAATCATATCCTGGTTACCCTTGAGGCTGGAGGTCCCCTGTGAATCAGTAACTTATGTCTCCAGATGCCTAACTGTGCTTAATATGTTATAAGGAGAGTTTTTTAAACTGATAAGGAGATAAATGTAAAAAAAACTATCTATCAAATTGCATTTGCCATAGCATTCAATATGTGACAAACATTCTTGAAATTCAAATCTACTATTGGCAATGAATCAAGCTTTGATCACCCTTCCAGGATATTGATCATCATATAGGAAGTGTCAATGATTACAAATAGACTCCATTTTGTTTTATATTGAAAAAAAAATTGGTAATGGGCAGAATGCTTAAAACTATTTGTTTTTTCCCTCTAATTATTAATTAGTACAACCTTAATTAAATATCGTGGCACATTGCTCCCTTACCTCTTCTGGAACAAAGTAATATTTTCTTCATCATCATTTCTCTTACATGCTGTGTGATACAAATAAAAAAGAGACGTTTATTCACTCTAAATCATATAGCATAAAACCAATCATAGGTCTCTTTCAAGCTTTGAAGGTGTTAGATAGCAAGAAGCCACCAGAATGTAAGAGATTATGGGGGTAATTCACGATAATGCGAAGTGAGGTGCGGAGTCCTCGCCTCACTTCGCACTGACTGATATGCGCTCGCTGATGTCCTGCACGCAGACATCAGCGAACGCTTTAAAGGGATTCCAGTCTCGGCCACACCAAAAGAGTTGCCTCGCCGAGACTGGAAGCCCTTTAAAGCGCTCGTTGATGTCCGCGTGCAGGACATCAGTGAGCGCATATCAGTCAGTGCGAAGTGAGGCGAGGACTCCGCACCTCACTTCGCACAATCGTGAATTACCCCCTATGAGCCCACTACTGAAAATATGCTTCTTATTTTTCACTCATCGCTATAGTCAATGCTACAAACCCACAATCTCGTATTCAAATAAAATCTATGTCAGTAAGTTCATTAATAAATTCCTATTTTTGGGATGAATTGTCACAAATTGTTGTGTAGAACTTCCTGAGAATTGTCAAATTGTCGCAGTGGCATATTGTAGCAAATGTATATGAAACAGATGTATTTAAGCACAATGTTATCTTCCCGTGGCCATGTTTAAAGGAGAACAAACGCTTGTTAAGTGCTAGGGATGATTCACAAGGGGGAAAGGGGGCAAATACTTTCCACCTTACAATTCATTTTTATTATGTTAGAAATAAAATTATATATATATATATATATATATACACTGTATATTCTTGCACGTCTTGGATTTTTTTGGGATTATTTCACTTTTGTTCAGAACTCTTTCCTGGTTTACATTTTTGTCCTTGTTTATGATGTAGTGGCTGTCGGGGGTCCATTACCCTAGCAATCTGCCTCTAAGTTACGAACAGGCTGGAAAAGCTATAGTGCAGCGCCATAAATATAATTAATAAAAAAAAAAGAATTCTAAATAAAATAAAATAAGCCTGAAATTATTTGATAAACTGGTGGACCTCAGTAAAATAAACTAAAAAAAAAAAAAATGAGAAAAATCCCTAAAAATAATACTAATTTGCATAATGTCCTAAAATGCCGTTATCGACAACATAATTAAAATGAATTCCAAGGTGGACAGTTCCTTTATAAGTAGTAGCTCAGTGACCTGAGTCAGGAAATTGAAAAGGTGTAAATAGATTTGCAGGAAATAAATTAGTTGTGCTTTGCTTTTATGTTACATAACTGCTTCTGATCGTAAGTATTTCAAGCTGCACAAATCATTCAACCTTATTTAAACCTAAACCTATATTACCAAGAACATGCAACAAGGCAATAATGCAAGGAAAGAATTACACTGTAAGTGCGCTTGGTTTCATCATCAAAATGAAGTTGTAGCTAGTTAAATGGAGACAGGCAGGTGTCACTCTGCTGAACAAAAATATCATGTACCTTATTAAAACAACCAAATGGGGTCAGCAGCCCAGTTCCACAATCCCACCCAAGAACAATTTCAATTTTAATAGGTTTTAGTATGTGTTTCATAAGAAGAAACAATGAAATGAATCATCAAAACGTCCTGGTTTCTTCTAGACAGATTTTAGCCTGAGAGCTTGGTATAATTATCCCCTTGGATGTCAGCCTGTGCTGCTGTTACAGACATGTTCATCATTTCATCCACCTACAGACCCTGTCTGCTAATTTCAAGAGATGAATTTGTCTTTCTTACTTGTCTATCTTATTCAATTTCAGTGAGGGTTGGAATATTCCCTCTTGCCCTTCTTTTAATAACTTGCACTAGAATTTTTCCTCCTGCACCAGTGCTTATTCTAGTTTCTGACTGATTTTGAGAGAAAGGATCTTGGGTGAGAACTTGCCCACTGTCACCTGCAGGGTTGAAACAACTGCTATTGATATTGGAGATATTGTTTTCAGCCTTCAGACAATGTTGAACAAAGACATAAAGCACTGTATCACCTTAAATGACGATAGATAAAATACATCTTCATGTAGCGTTATCTGAGAGTAACTTAATTAATAAAATAATTTATGGAAAAAAATTATAATTTTTTTTTTTTTTGTCAAGAGGTGCCTTTTGATGTAGCTTTATTTAAAAGCCTCAGTTTCATATTTTATGATCTGTTAAAAGGATTAAATTGTGCAGTGTACTCGTAGCTGATTGGAGAGGAACACTAGATTGATCAGCTTAGGACAAGCAATTCTCTTCCAGCTGGCAGAACATCAAGTGTAATATTAGATGATCTCTAAAAGAGACTTCAAAGTGAAAGTAGGAAAATGTTCCATGTCTACATATAGCGTGTTTGCAATGTATATTAAAGGTTAATGGTATAGTTATGGTTTCATTTTTCACCTATATCCCTACTAAAAATTGTATGCCCCAGTCCTCCTGTTCTTTGTTTTAACCATTGGTAAAATGTGGAAGGATTTTATCTAAGCAGACAAGTTGACTATGTCACCATAGCTCCACCTACTATGACAATATAAACCCTTGTACTGCTATGATACTTTCACTTTTGGAGAACATGGGATTACATAAGTATCATCTTGTTGAGCATTCCAGTCTGATTCTTTGCAAGGGATACTCCAGAAGGGACAATCTAAAGAGAGTGGAGGGCTAGTTGGGACCCTTGATATACATGGGGTTAGGTAGATTATTGGTTATGTGGACCAGGATTTTTGTTACTTTCATGTGATGCCTTTATCTTACAAAGTGATTGGCATAGCTCTGTGCCTATGATTTATTTTACTGTTATGAGCAAAGACATGGATATTTCAACCCAATGCAATGGTGTGAATTATGACACAAGTTGGGGAGAGCTTTCCCAAACAGAGGTCTGGTTACTAGATAGACATGTAGGCAAAGGGTGTTGGTCAACAGTCCAGACTGACAGTCAGATGAGGGATCAGGGAAATCAGGGCAGGTAGACAAGCTAAAGTGGCTCAAACCCAATTCAAATCTAAATAGCTGCACCAAGTAGCATGAAGCAAAATAATGGAAAAGTGGTCTTATAAAGCTTCCAGCTTTCAAGGCTCACAGTGTGATTAGACACAATGTGTAAAAACATATTATGTAATCACAGTCTAACTGGTCTTGACACCAGGTCAGTCTAAACCTTAGAATGGATTACCAATCATTAGATTAGCAGTAGTGATTAGATGAAGACAATTACTTGGGCCCTAATATACTTTTTCCAAAAATATGTATGTAATTATTATTTTAATTGCAATACTTGTGGAATTACAC
This sequence comes from Pipa parva, assembly GCA_019650415.1. NCBI lineage: Eukaryota > Metazoa > Chordata > Amphibia > Anura > Pipidae > Pipa > Pipa parva. The sequence continues at coordinate 15,865 of WMED01005174.1, forward strand.
CGAGTTCTGGCTTCTTTCTTCAAACTTGGTATTTTTTAGAGGTGACCTACATTACGTGTAACCTCCTATCTGGTTGGCTCTATCACATGCTATTAAATGGTCTACCCTACAAGCTATCAGTTTTCCAGGTAACTCTAGGTTATCTCTCAACTTCCTCTTGTTCACAAGGCTGGAAAGAAAGAACACCGAAGCTAACAGGGTTTTTTTATAACTTAGGCCACTTAACCTACTACAGAATATTTATTCACTTCTACTGGAAATCCTGACCGAGAGGCCAACAAGATGGAAGCAACGATTATAAGATAACCATATACTAAACATTAAAGTAAAAACATTTACTATAGCTGCTTGATGCATCTGCATTTACAAATGCTTTGTTTTCCTTCTAATTTCTTAGAACAGAATAAAAAGTTGCCATTACTAAAAGCTAAGAACAATGCATCAATATATATGAAGAGGCCTTTATACAGTATGCTGCACACCTTATGCTAGAACTGTATAGTCATTTTTAGCTGATGTCACATTAGAGAGCCCTTCACTACGACAATAGGAAAATGTATCCATGCACATTAGCCTGATATTTATGTGCCCTTTTTATGCCATCATATGTAATATCACATGCTTAATGCTAAACTATACTTCATTTCTCCCAAATTATGTGAGTAGTTAAGAGGACACCAATATAATTGTGGAATGACCTTGAAATTAGGACACATTGATATTTTAGACGATGTTCTTGTAATTTGTCTACATTTTCAACATTAGTTATGGTTCAGTACCAGTATCAGGAACATTAGTGGCAAGTCAAATAGTTCTTAAATCATATGACATTAATTGCCATGGATTTTGTAGATATTTAGATACATCTTTTCTATTTTTTTTTTCATCCCTGTTACTCCATCTCACCTGTATATCCAGCACCTGTATACTAAAGAGATCATAGTGGCAGTGAGGTCAAACGCAAATGGAATATTCCAAACGGTCAATTGTGAAAGGTTTGCGAAAAAAAAATAAGTAAAAGGTAAATTGGAAGCAGTCATCTGCTGATTTGTTAATATTAGGTATTACATTAAGTATGAGATTTCAGAATAACCAGAGAACTCTAGAAACAATAGGAAAGAGATCTGTGATAAAAGATTTTTTTTAAAGCAGTATTATAATAAAAATACGGTGTCAGTGAAAACTGTGCTGAAACTAAGATGGTTTAAATATTTTTATTAATCTTATCATATTCATTGTTTTGGGGTTTTTTTTAGCAATGAACCTTTCCATGGACAAGAATAATGAATAAGTATGGATTTTTTTTAATGATTTGCCTCATATCAAGTCTTTGACCCATAATGACAAGTCATTGTGTCTCTCTCTTCCTTTTCTAAATTTGGATATAAGCACATGGGAATAAAATGTGTTTGAATGTGAGTCTGTTAAATGCAACCTTTGAAATGCTATTTTTTTTTAAATTGAATTCTTCTTACAATACTTACATTAAATTCACATTTCAATCATATCACTCAGGGGACATACTTTGGAGGTATAGCAAAAGGTCTTTGCTCTACCCATTTCATTCCAGAAAGCCCATCTGCTAGACGTCTCCCTGTAAGTTTGTTCCTAACTCTCCCTGTAAGGACAAATAAATTCAAAAACTAGACCACTAACATTCCTTTATGGTTCAGCTTGAAGGGTACTCAGTTACTCAAAGATTCTACTTACTAAGTCCATGGCCAGTTTCCACTGTAGAATTATCTTGCTCCGTGCAGTTAATTGTATCATATGGTCCTGACTCTAAAACACCAGCTCTCCACCTTAAAGATAACGACCAGAAAGATAACACCACTTACCACTCTACATTTCATAATAACATGCCGGTGACCTCACAACGCAAAGAGCAATAGGAGAATGTTTTTCAGTGCATTTCAGACTTTCTGTTTTGGCTGAAACAGATTGAATTCTTTGAATTTTTTTCTCCTGAACACTAAGGGGGATATGCTGATTTATATAGGATTGAAAACAACTTTTTGACCTAGAAAAAGTCCATCAAAAAGTGAATTTTCCAACATGCTGATAAAAGCTTTTCTAAATAGTCAATACAGACTTAAATGAGGATTTGATCACCAGTATGTTTGCTTCAGAAGCTTAAAAATTACATCAAGTATCAACTTCTTTGCTGTTACTTTCTGAAAAAAAAATGCTAAATCATCAGACAATCTTCTTTGGTCCTAACACTTGAGAGGCATGCTGGTAATGTGAAATAGTCATAAAACAGAATAAATAAAAAATAAATCCTGTTTACATAAAATGTATATTTCATTTTACTTTTAAGAAATGTAACTCCTAAAGAGATTAAAGATCCCCTGTGTATAATAGCATTACAGTGGAAAATTATCATTGCCAATTTTAAATATACCCTGCAATGTATTTGAAACACTTGTCTTAAGCTTATATATATGGCAGGAGAGGGCACATAGATTACTAGTTCCTTCTAAGAACTCTGTTTATTGAGCAGAATGTCATTAAGCCACTCCTGTAGTCTGTATAGATTACTACAAATAGTGGATAGAATGTCAGTGGTAAGAAAACTGAATATGTAAATATAATATTAATTCTACCCCTAGTGTTGGAGATAGTGATAATTATTCATTTTGTAGTTCATTTCACAAGGGTTCATTTCCTGTCTTGTTCTGATGATTGCTTGGCTAGTCAAGTTAGGGACACAAGAGGGTTTTTATGGAATGTTCCCTAGGTAGGCCTCATCTGTACGACACAGAAAAGCCTATATTTCAGAAATTATCCAGCACAAGCTGACTAGAGTCTAGTCTTAAGCCTGTCACAACCATACCAAGGTGCATAGATGAGTAAGAGAATTGTTGGGACTATATCTTTTTCAAATGAAGATTGATGGGTGTATAAGGGTTGTATAACCAGGTGATACTTCTGTATCTGCTGTTATGTATGTCCTGTGATGTACTGCTAAAGCATTGGTGCCTAGATATGTCTGATGCAGGGTATTCTTTAGAAAAATTATCACATATTGTTTGGAAGGTGTGCCTTATTTTTACAGCTCATAAAGACCATAATATATTTATTTTAATGAACCATACACAGACGTAATGGCAGATCATGCCAATGATAAGCCAGCAACTTTATTTAACTCTTGAAGTACTCCAGGTGCTCAAATATATGTTTGGGAGAGTGAATGCCAGTGGATTTTCTAACATGTAGACTTCAGTATTAGTAAGGTCCTGCCCCAAAGTGAGAAATCAAGATGAAGCTCCTCCCATGAATTCTTTTAATTTATGATCTGGCAATTTCTGAGCAGCTTGTGAATAGTGCTACACAACACAGTGGATTTTAGGCTAGGTTAAGAATTGGGTCAGCATCTGCATGCAGCAGGATAATCAAATATCAAGCTGTTCTGAAGCTCTGTGTCTGAGCTTCAGTATTTGAATGTGCCAGGTTTGTAGCATTTACCAGTTCTTCTTGCTATCCTGTGAGAGTGTTAGCTTTTGGATCATATTCTTGCTGCCTTGTTGTGTTCCTTTTAAAGGGTCAGTGTTCCAGACTCTGCGTTATTGTTGAGCTGTCCCTTTAACTCCTTGCGAGGATTATGGGTGAAGACTGAAGGAACTTTAGACTCTGTTCATCTGTGTACACCGCCCTAACTCCATTGTGTTACAGAGCATTCACAACGTCAGTGACATTTAGCAGGTGGTATGGGAATTGGAATTACCCAAGCATTATAGAACTTACAGAAATTTAAAAGGGTTATGTTAACTGTTTTGAGTTTTGTAACTTGCCACATCTCTTTTAGTCAATATTAATTTATTATCAGACTATAGAAGAATTTCTTTCCATTCTAATAATGTTGCTTATTTTTTGCTTTTAACATTTGCAGTACTTAGTTTTCAGCCTTTGATCATATAGACTAATTTTCCAGTAGAATACAATGTACCACTA
>WMED01005175.1:1166-19817 GCA_019650415.1 Pipa parva
CCCCCCCCCCGAGCTTGTAGAATCTCCAATGTGTCCAAGGTTTCCTAATTGTGAAATTTTTGACTCGCCCTCAGTATACAGATTTAGGAAGTTCTTTGCATTGTCAGAACTGTTTTAAATCTCTTCAGGTTCTCTGAATAGTCTGTGGATCTGACTTATAACCCCAGTCTGTTTTCAGATCCTAAAGCTTTGCTGCATTATGACTTTCTGTGTGCTGAGTCCTGTCAGATCCAGATCCATTCCCTTTTTATTCTGCATTGAACCTAACCCAGATCTGTCTGCTTGCACTCCCATTGACTAACTTCATTTTAGTCTTATCTGTTCACTCATTGGCCAAACTGTTTACTCCGCAATGCCTACGAACCCTATTTACAGCAGAAGGTTCAGAGCCCCCAGAAAGTTGCTGGTAAACAACCAGCTATAGCTAGACTTTTCTGCATTCTCTGAATTAGTTCTAAAGCAAAAGTCTGTTACGGTGTGTAATCAGCATTAACCCTTTGCAGATTAAATTAGCATGTCTGTTCTACCTAGCGATTAGGGAGTGGTCTTCTGCCACTGGAGATGTGCTTGTCTAAAATTTAATTGAGCATGCATAAATAAGTCATGTAACCAAGAAATAAAAATCTTCACTGCATAAATTCTATCAATAAAAAGTTTTCACTGATTGTAAGTTTGAAAATATACCACCCATATTTTGCTAAATTTATTTCCTGAGATACTGTACTGTACAGTAGATGTAGTAGAGTACTGTAGATGTTTTTTAGTAAATTGACCTGGAATTTGTTTTTATTTCCCACAAGCCATCTATATTTACATTTAAAAATATGATTGACTGTTAATTTGTAGTTGGGACTAGTATTCTGGTGGAACTTCACAGACACACTGTTAGAAATTGCATCATTTTGTTACAAGGCAGATGATCTATAGACCACTATATAGTAATACTGTATGTTTTACCCAACTGCTCCTTTAGTTGTAATGCAGATTGATGGCTTGCTGTTAGAAACATAAGGAAGTTGTGTCAGAATCATTTTAAATGTTGCTCAGCCTGATATGGCAGAATAATAGCTTTGATTCTAATCTGCTGTGCACTGACCAGTGGAAAGTACTTGAGCATAATGTTCCTTCAAATTCTATGAAAAGCCTGTTAGCAGAATGGGTTTTTATGCTACCAGGGACCCAAATTACATGCATACTGAATGATTTCTACGCCTGTTTGTGATCTGTTTTGCAGTTATGTCTTAACCTTTGTAACATATTTTGATTGATGATTATAGCAATCAGACATGACTTGAAATGCAGGCTAATGCATTTTAGCAGAAGTGATTGAGAGAATACAGTAAATGTATTTATTAGGAGAGTCTTGACGTTGGAACCTAAATGTGCGAAACACAGCATTTGTTTGTTTCATGATGAAGATGAATGTTGTTCTTGATCTCGTCCATAAAACTTCTATTTGTTAGAAATTGCCTATGTCACTGTTCATAATGCTTTTAATAAGTAAACCAATATCTTGGTGTCCACTTGATTTATTTTTTGAAGTAAAACTACAGGGAACATTAAAACATTAAGACTCCTTTTCAAGTTTTCATCTGCTGTTTTTGAAAATTCTTTAGCACACTGGTACCCTGCTTAAAATCATAAATTGAAAAAGCTTTGGCTTTACTACAGATCATCTTTTGTACAGCATCATTCAGACAGCCATATAATATGGAGATACATATTTACTTAGGGTTCAAACATTGTATTGTAGTCGTTTTTTCTAATCTGGAAAAAAAAACAAACAGAATTTTATTTTACTTTCAGTGTCTCCGAAAGAATTTCTCTAATAGAAAAGAAAAATGGCTAATATGTCTTCATGTTTTATTAAAAAAAAACCATTTTTCCCTAGTATTGTTAAATTTGCTAAATATAATGAAAGCATTAATATATGTTACATTCATCAGGACAGAGATTTCTGGTACATGTGCATTCTTACATACAAGTCATTGTAAGAATTTAAAATATATCTTGACAAATACAAAAAATTAATGAAAATCCTGGTAGTGGTATAGATAAAGAATGGCCATAGAAGCTATGACGATCATTCGGTTAGAAGTCTCGCGTTTATTTGGTAGCATGGAGAAGCCTAGCCTAGAACTATGTTAATATGAGATATGGTAAAGATCACTGATGTCTCACTGACTAATTGATTTAAAGGAATAATTATAGATGGATTGGCATGACAGTTATTTCTACACAATGCTTTTTTTTTTTTTTTTGCTTTTTATTTGCTAATTGCAGGCATATAGTTTATCTGTGGTATTAAAAAATGCACCTTTTCTGTCCCTTAATCCTTTTCTATTATTTTTCTGAATCATTTACATCTTAAAGGGGAACTATAGTCACATTACATCTTTACATGTGCAGTACTATACCTTAGTGAGATGCGTTTATGTTTCATCTGAAGCAGGATGCTTTTTAACACAGCATTTCAAAACTCCCACACCAGAAAATGTGTGTGTGACGTGTACCGGCCAGTTTTCCATGAAAGGGTACCTTTTTGACTAATGTGTAATGTAACACTTGCGCACGAATTAATTTCCTGCATTCCAGGAATGTAAACAACCAAGGACTGATGAGGCCAAAAGGTCAGCACACTGCTTAAAGGAGAACTAATGTAAAAAAATAAAAAAGAACTTTTAATACTTAACTTATACAGAGCTGCTTGATTACAGTCACAGCATGAGTTGTGCTGTAATTAGCCAGCACCCGATACTTCCTTCACAGCGCTGACTGACTGCCAGCCAGTGTGAAGCTCCTCCCACCTTTGTTTCACCTAGGGTGAAAAATGGCTTAAACATCATCACGTTCATTGCAGGGGCCAATGAGAATACTCTCCGCAATGAGCGTGATGATGTATGAGCCTGTTGAATCAAGAAGAAGGAACTGCATGCTGGCTTCTGTGTCGGCCAGCGCTGTGAAGGAGGCATTGGTTGCTGGCTAATTACAGCACAGCTCATGCTGTGACTGTAATCAATCGGCTCTGTATAAGGTAACTATTTTAACAGTTCTTTTATTATTTTTTTTACTTTAGGTCTCCTTTAATCAGTAGTCTTCAGGTACCTTTTTCTTCTCATGATAGCAGTTATATCACACACATTTCCTGGTTCGGGAGTTTTCCAGTGCGGTGTAATAAATCACCCTAATTCAGATGAAACATCTACTAGGGAGAAATGTTTCTCACTACGGTATAGTCCTGCATATGTAAAGATGTAATCTGACTATAGTTCTCCTTTAAAATGAATAAATTTATCTGGAATAATGAAGCATTGTTTTTTTGTTTTATATTTTAGGGTAATTTTGTTGCTTCTATGACAGCAATATTAAGGCAAATGGAAGATTATCACTATGGACATCTTATCAAGACATTAGGAAAAATGAGGACTGATGTTGTGGTAGGTTTTTAAAAAGTTTAAACTATAAAAATAGGTTTTTAAAATTGATTTTAAAAAACTTTCAATGATCTATTAGAAAAGTCCATCTGTGTTAGTGCAGCAGTTCTCCAACTATGGGTTGTGACCCCGGCCGGGGTCGCACAACCATCTCACGAGGGTGGAGAACCGCTGAGGAGCCCAGATATGCTTGCAGGTCCCTTTTTATAAGGGTTCCTGTGTGGTGACGTTGGCCCAGAACGTCATTACGTGATGCGCGTACATGACGTTTCACCAAACATCACTACTTGACTCGTGCATGTGATGACGTTCGGGCGAAATGTCAGGCTGTGACGTCAGCACCGGGGGTCGTGGTTATCAAAAGGTTGAGAACCACTGTGTTAGTGTTACTTATGTTTTTGTATACTTTTTTGTATTTACATATATTCCTATATCTTTGAATCTGATCATGTATGTGTTTGTGCACACAATAATATAGTGTACGTGTTTATCCATTAAGAAATATGTTTGCTTTGCTGATTTTTTTTTTTTTTTTTTTTTTTTCCGGAAATTTAGGATTTTTTGATGGAAACATTTATTATGTTCAAGAATCTTATTGGGAAAAATGTTTATCCCTCAGATTGGGTTATAATGAATATGATGCAAAACAAGTAAGTAAAGATGCTAGTAATATGAATTTATTACGAGATTGATGTAATGTTTATGTCTATGCATTTTGTATTTAAAATAAGTTCTGGATATACATATATTTGATAAAGGATGAGGTAATAGATCAGTCACTATTAGTCTTGTGTTTTGGAAACTGGGCAATGAAGCATTGTTAGACTACCACTCTCTGCATCTACAGTCTTTAATTGGTTTACAGAGAGTTGTGAGTTGTGTTGTATTATAAACAGCTGTAGGGTTACCAGATGTTCATCACTGGTTTGAACAAATATTGAATGAGACATATCCAACCCAAAACCATTTAAAGGTTGATCTCTGGGATATCTTAAAGGAACACTCCGGCCAAAATTGAAAAAAATGAATGTGTTAGTAAATACGAATTGCTAACTTTTATTAAATGCATTTTATTTTCAATTTTGCACCTAAAATGAATTATCTTACCTGTTTAGAAGGACTTCCTTGTTTAGGATTCCATCTTCATCTGTGCCGCCGACTCTAAGGTGTCCTGGAGCAGAAACTCTTCACAGCTGCAATCTTTTCCTTTCAGCGTGCGACCCGGTGCCGGCATCTCCTAATAGTCACATGGGAGAGCGCCGCATTATCAATCAGTCTCCCCTTGATGATGCGGTGATCTCCCATGTGACTATTAGGAGATGCCGGCACCGGGCTGCACACTGAAAGGAGAAGATCGTGGCTGTTAAGAGTTTCTGCTCCAGTAACTGGTCTCAATGAAAAATTATTTGAATTAATGAGTCAACATGCTCTAAGAAATGCTTTACTAGTGCAGTGTGTGCGCTAATTCAATTGCAAGAGTCTGATCAGTTAATACCTCGCCCTTCTTAATCACCCGGAGACTTAATGAGCCTATAGTTCTCCTTTTAATTCTTTTTCCAGTTATTTTCTCAGTCTTTTTTTCTCCAGCTTTTGTATCCTACCAAGTCAGTCAGTTATCTTTTTCTTTTCTTCATCTGTCACAAGTTGTCCACAGTGCATATTTCCACTGTTTTTTATATATATATATATATATATATATATATATATACACAGAGTATTGTGTAAATTTTTTATTTCTAAAACGTTCCTTTATATCAGTGGTTCTCAACCTGTGGGTCGCGACCCCGGCGGGGGTCCCACGACCGACCCACAGGGGTCGAGAACCGGTGCGGCACCCAGAAGCGCCCGCAGAACCCTTCTTATAAGGGTTTGGTTCTCAACCTGTGGGTCGCGACCCCGGCGGGGGTCCCACGACTGACCCATGGGGGACGAGAACTGGTGCGGCACCCAGAAGCGCCCGCAGAACCCTTTTTATAAGGGTTCCTGCGAGGTGACGTCGGCCGAAAACGTCACCACATGACGCGCGTACATGATGACGTTCCGGCCGAACGTCATCACGCTATGCGCAGTGACGTCATGGCCAGGGGTCGTGGCCACTAAAAGGTTGAGAACTGCTGCTTTATATACATGCAGGTGAATTTTTTAAAAGGGGCAAACTTTACAGATGTCTAGTAATCTATAGCAACCAATCACAAGTTGTCTTATTTTTCTTGCTTTCTTATATCGGAGAATGCTGACTGCTCTTTAAATGATTGTCTCCGCTGATGAATGTCCATGATTGGCTTCTATGACTCTATCTTCATGTATCTACTCTACTTTTAACTAGCTGAGATATATGAAAAATTAGCCATTTAATTTGGGATTCCTGTGAAGCAATTCTATGTTTCTAAGAGATTTTGGGGTTACTGAATGCTTTTGATTATGGCTTTATTTATTGGAAAAAGCCTGTAACATAAGCCTTACAGAAGACGCATGAGATTTAACTTAAGTATCTCTTTAACATAAAGTATAACCCCAAGGTTAATTGCCGTTTTTCTGCACAATCTATATAGTTTTCAGTAATAGCAAATTCTTTTTTGCCCTTTATAGGTAGTATTGATGCAGTCAATTTTACATACAGCAGAAATGTTGAGGATAGCAATTTTTGTATTGTTTCTATGAAGCATGAACAGAAATGTTTTAAACATGAAAGTTTATTTGTCTGAGCATCTTGTTCTGAAGTGCCTTGCAATTAAAATATAAGCTTTGAAACCTGTGTAGAAAATAAATAGCTTCAGTCGTGTTTTTGTAGCTTCAGCTTTGCAGAATAATGTTAATGAATACTGATGATGTTTGTTGCCATACCTCATTAACATCTAAGGTTTTGGGAAGTAAAGCATATTTTTTCCTATGTTTTGTGATGCGAAGTAATTAAATCATAGAAGTGAGGGAACATTTCCCCATCTCTAACAAAGTTAACCTTGTAAATGACACCGAAAATGTGGGAATATTTATAAAATTAGATTTTGACGGGTCTATTTTCCTGTGAATATTCATGAATTCAGGTTACCATGTCTATGAGAAGCCAAAATCTGTCAGTTTATCTGGTGTATAAAGGTATTTCCAGAATATTTCTGCTTAAAGAATGAACAATAACCAAGAGGAAAATAATGAATTAAATATGTTGTACATGTGTACAGTAAGACTGTATTATTTGCTGGTATCCAGTTGCACTTTTCTCAATCGGCACCACAGTTTTGAGCTTCTTACCAAACCCTTTCCTTCTTAACTTTAAAACATTGCGTTAGTTAAAATGGGGTTAACTGCTATTGGTCTTTAAGTCACTAGAGTCTTATGGTTCTTGTCTTTAATGCGCATGCAAATTATTAAGAAAGATACTGACTCATAGAATTAACTCGGTGAGTTGAATGAAGGGGCGTTAACTTTCCGACTCCTTGATGTTACACAGATTTGCTGCATAACGCACTATGAAGGAGCGCTGCTACTTAATGACTTCGTCTAGCAGACTTAAACTGCTTTCCATAACAAAAGTTAACTTTACTCTGCAACATATTTGGTTTGGGTCCACACCTTTAGTTCTCCTTTAACATCTGAAAACTCCAATGGTAAAAGTATTTTGACATCACAGAAAAAGGAATTTAATAATAACATTAAATTTTACAAAGCTGTAGTCATGTTTGCCTTTATAGAATTTTCTGGCTTCTCCTTCTTTACTAGCTTTACTTTACTCCTCCTTCACTGTAGGACTATGGTACCAGCTATTTTTATAGCAGGCATAGGTATCAACAGACTCCGTAGCTTCTATTTGAAACCAATTGCTTTTATCACTGCATATTAGTACACCTTTATATTATTATGGCAAAAAGTATTTTTAAATATTTAATTTAATGGGTATCATCAGTGAAAAAACTAGTGCAGGTTTTAATGTATATAAACATGAAATGGGATTACTTAAAAAAAGGAAGATTGGGGATCTGAAAGATCCTGCAATGTAAAATGAATTTGTTCGGTGCCACTGAAAAGAACTTGCAGATGTACTTCTGAATAAATAGAAGATTTTCAATTATTCATTTTTTTTTTTTACATTGAAAATTAAATCCAAAGTTCCAGTTTTCCAATTTTCTCTTAAAATAGTTTGAAACTTAATTGATTCTAGCTTAACATTTGATAAATTTGTGTGCAAGATTGAGAGAACAACTTATAAAAGTTGCTATTTATGCATGTGACACATTTGTTGAATTGGAGCCAGGTACTTTTTGTGCTGATTAGGATCAAAAAGCCTAATTAAGAATTGAGAAAAGGTAAATATAATGAACTTGAAGCTATCACATGATGAGCAGTAAACTGAATTTTAGGTGCCTAATCAAAAAGTGAAGGAGGAATCGGGAATGAATTATTGCAATTGAGAGGCATTTAATGGTAATGAAAATAGGTGTTCAACAAGCTTAAGGGCCCCTCACATAAAATAAGTGTGTGATGAATTTACAGCAATTTGAGATGTCAGTCTCCTTAACCTTGAGAAAATGTATATACTGCTTACTATTTTTTTATAAAATGTTTTTAAAAAGCTTAAAGGCTGAAGGTCTAAAGGTATGCCAAAGGGGTTAACAAAAACTTCCAAAATGATTTCACCCAAGATTGTGTTTTTATAGTTTATGTATATTTATATTTGTGTTTAATGGGGCATTTTAATTTTGTAATTTTTATGTACTTAAAACTATTATACTTTACAGCAGGGGTCTCAAACTCAGCCGGGTTGTCCAAGCTAAAGTTGAGAGGCTGTATTCTTATCCAATCTGACTATTTTTTCCCCTGCTAACAGCTACTGAACACCAGTTCCTTAAATGTGTGCAGGTAAAGGAGTCTGGCAGGTATGGAACTCCCTCACCCTCTTCTCTGCTGCCCTTAGGATGCCTCTGGAGATCCATTACCTACCCCTTGACCACATGTTTAAGACCCCTGCTTTTAAGTTTGCAAATATTACAACAACAAAAAAAGGTTCCAATAGTTTATAAATGGTTATTCAAGTTTGTAAAACAGAAGTCCATGCTATATTTAAATTAGCATTATAAAACAAAACTCCCTTGTTTCTAACAAACCAAATTAAGGTTTAAAGGAGCAGTTACACCAGAAAAAGAAAAATCCCATTTGGTTTAGAATGGCAGTTTTTCCTATATCATACTTGCTAAAAATAAATGCCTTCTTTGAATTTCATTTCCTAAATTTTTATGGTTTGGGGTATTTTTATTTTTTCTTTCATGGTCACTCTCCTGTTTTATCAGATAAGTAAGTGTTCTCTGTCTGTTGTTTTCTATGAAACTTTATGCAGTACATTAGACCACAGGAAGTCTAATTTATAAAAGATATCTGCAGCCAACAACAAAATGAAAAACACAACACAGTACAAAATAATGAATTCAATTTTCAAGATGTACAGCATAGGAATTGCTGCCATCCTTAATCCAAATGGCAATTTTCTTTTTTTATCTGGTACTAGTGGCCCTTTAATACTGAGTCACACATTGATTGCTGTCACAGGGGCAAAGTGTAACATTTTAAGGTTCACTCATTAATTCTTACACTATGAAAGAGCGATCATAGGAGCAAACTGCAAGGTGATCTCAAGGAGATAACTTTTTCTATAGACAGGGATTTGAAGAAGTACTGTCGAAGCTCAAAGAATTATCATTTTATTTATTTCCTTTTTTTTATTATAAAAAGAAAAAAATTCTATTTGTAAGAAATAAGATTTTTCTTTTTTTACAGTTTACACTCTGTTTTTCCATAGTCTTTCCTTTTTTTCCCTTTCTGCTTTACTTTCTTTAATAGAAATATTGATTCAGCTCCTCCATACCACTCTCTCATTCTATGTGCTCTTTATCGTTTATCTCCAGTTCTTATATGCTCTCAGGCAAATAAATGTTTTGATGCAAGAGTTTATCAGTCTAAAAGACATTTGTTAGAGGAAATGCATTTCCAATATATATTTTAAAGTACTAAGATGATAGATAAATATTTTGTTCAGAGCTTTTGTAGTTTAATAGAAATATGCAGTCTACTTAACTTACCACAGCCAGTATAGGTGGTGATATTGCCACTGAGTGACCCTGCTGCAAAGTCTCATTTTATTCGGAAGTAAACGTATACTTTCAGCTTTCAACACTAGAGTTGGGTTTATGGATTTGCATCCCTTTTTTTCATGTAGCGAAGCCACATTTCATTTCATGGTATATTTTTTAACTTTTCTTAATCTAAAACAATCAAGTTTCAAACACTAAATACAATTCTTTACTTTTTTTTAAGGGGAACTTTAATGAATTTTAGATTTTTAGTTATTTAAAATGAATCTATTTGTTATGGAGAATCCTTTAAGTTGAAAGCATGTCATTAACTTAGCTGATTGTTATATAGAGGAAAGTATGAAGGGCTGTTGGGCTACTCTGCAAATAAGCTATGCCTTCGCAATAAAAGTGTTCAGATCAAGCTTAACTTTTACTTTGCATTTCCTCTGTTCAGATTGCCCTAACATTGTATTTAGTAGATCTGATTGGAGGAGCCTCAATGATCCAGTTTTTAGGATAGAATTCTGAAAAAATTCAGCACTCTAAATCAGTCACTTAAGAGGGACCATTTCAGTTGCTGCCCTGTGGCCTACAAAGAGTATCCTAACCCCAATATGAAAGGTAGACTTCAAGACATTTGCATGCTATACAATACAATGATTGTATGCAAGCAAATATATAAAGGGTGCTGGATTGTTGCTCACCATAGAATATACAGTAGGGTGGCACTCTCCTTATTTTTCCCATGTCATAGATTTTATCACCCTTGTAATACACCCACAGAGCTTCACCAGCCTTTTTTGCCAGTGTAGTTAATGTATTAAATTAATAAATAAAGGTCCCCTACTAAGAAGAACTGTGACTCTCTTCCAGTAACTTATTGGTAACAGGAGCTAATGAAAACAGCATCAGATGTGCTAGTGCCTCTCTCCCTGACTCAACTGCCAGTCCCTGTAGAAACCTACACAACTCTCACTGACCTCAGTCTTTTCCATTTTCCAATAGAGCCAACAGAAACTCCACACCCACCAGACAAGATGCAGTCCTTCACAGACTTACAACTACAGACTCCAGATTGCTTCCAGTGAGCCCAGATTGCTCTCAGTGCCACCACACTATCCAAATTGTATTCCAATAGCTCCATAGAGCTCCCAATGGCACAATACAAACTTAATAGCCCCTAGGGGTCTCACAGAACCCCAAGTGGCCTTATAGATCTCTCATTTTCACTAAAGAACCCTTAAGTCTTTACATGCAGCCCCTTGTTGCCACAGAATGCCCTGTTCATGTGGCCCCTATTTGCTCCAGACAGTGCCATTACACAGCCCCAGATTACCCTGCAATCCAAAATTAAGCCAGTGAAAAACAATTTTTCCTTTAACAACCACAAGTTACATAATTAGACTACCTTTTATTGTGGATAAAAGCTCCTCACCAGCTTCACCAGCATAGGATCACACACCCACTGGAATGACCAACGAATTTGATGACTGTGCCCTTACTTGCTCATAAATATTGAATATTGTTTGCCTCATTAGAAGTGGCCAATTGACTATCAATTATCAAAGATATTGCTTTGCTTGACTCATTTTAGCAGCTATATATGTTTGGGTTGGGCATTAAGTTTTCTGCAACCAATTGTAAGCAATGAGATTTCATATATTATGCACATTTTACAGTAGCCAACTATAATTATTTATACACCTGCCCTTTATTTGACATGGCTTGTAAATTATAGCAGTAGTTACAATACATAACTGCAAGTGTATAAAACCGCACAACATTTATTGTTTAGAAAATGCATAATGTTTAATTTCCTTCCATTGCTTTTTTTCATGATAAATACTCCCCTCCCCCAACACACACACACGTAGCCCCCACTTCTCCTATTCATCAGGTACTATGTTTTACCAGGTTTTGAAAGCAATAAACCAAAATATTCTTGTTACAGTAAATACTTAATATAATTTTCTATCTTAAAATATCTCTTATCAGTTCTATTAAATTCATAGTGTGTAATCTTGAAACAATTTATAGACTGAAATAAAAACCTTCATTATCTTTCTGTTTAACTTAATTGGAGAGATACTATAGTAATCCCTTTTGTAATCTCATTTAAAAATTGTTATCAATCATGGCAATTTTAAACCCCCAGAGATTACCAAACCCTTCATTCCGTGCAGTGTGTTCTGAGTTGCATGACAGAAGATTTTATTATCTTTAAAGGCTCTAAATTGCACTGCAATTTTGTTTGGATTTGTAATTTAAAGAAAACATGTTTTTCTCCAGACTTCCAATCGTGGAGCAATAGTGAGCATTGTTTGCTAATGCCATTGTATATCTGTTTAGTGGTCAGAAACATACTATGTTGTTTCTCATTTATGAAAATTGCTTCTGAAAACTCTTTAGTAGTCTAATTTTGATATTGGGAATGCTGAAATGCATTTGGAATATATAACAAGTGGGTGTAATATCCAGTGCTGAACAGATGCCAGAACCCACTTTTTAGAATACAATACCCACAATTCTAAGTGGAACTATGAAAGACATTTCTTGTAATAGGTGCTCATAGGTAGCTGAATTTCAAGGTATGAACCCCCCATTTACAGATAAGGAGTATCTTAGCTCTAGATATTCTTTATAATTTAAACCATGTGCATTAACATTTATCTACAGTGCAAACACAGCTTTTCCCCCAATACCCCATGGAAGTTTACCAAGCATATGGTTACTGTCTACAATGGCTAGTATTACTTTGTCCATCCAAACCCTTTCACTTATACCTCTCTGATATCATTCCTCTATCGGCATATGGACACTGCCTACATCAGTAGGTTTACTTAACTAATTGTAATATTGGCTGTTAAATAACTTTGTGAATGACCACCTTTAGTATACAACTTAGTATAGATCCTATAAGATACAGATCACAGTTCCAATATACAAAACAATACTTGCATATTTTGAAAAATCTTCACCCAAGTGCTGCTACTGTGATCTAGAGCCATTGAAATGTCTTTCTATCTGTCTGTCTGTCTGTCTATCTATCTATCTATCTATCTATCTATCTATCTATCTATCTAATCTCTCTCTCTCTATCTATCTAATCTCTCTCTCTCTATCTATCTAATCTCTCTCTCTCCATCTATCTAATCTCTCTCTCCATCTATCTAATCTCTCTCTCTATCTCTCTAATCTCTATCTACTGCTACAGCACACATTTTTTATTGTTACATCACCTGTTGACGTTTCAGTCAACGAATGAGACCTTTTTCAAGAGTTGTAGCAGTTTTTATACGCATGTTATTTTTTCTACATACATCAAATTAATTAATTGAATTTCAGTAGGGTGGAGTGCTGCCCTTTGTTTTGTGTGTGTGTGTGTGTATATATATATATATAGTATTGTATATATGTAAGTGGTACATGATATATTAGAAATCACACTCTGTATCCATCGAATAGGACATATATATAATTTCTATTACAGTAGTCTATGAAAAAAATATTCAAAATGGAAAAAAGGAGAAATGTATTGGCTCTCTGAAGGATCTTTTGGAAAAAATGAAAATAGAAAAACCTTTTTGAAAGCTGTTCTTTATAATGTAAAACAAAAAAAATGTATGCTTCCTAAATTAGCATAGAAATCAAAATAGTGAAAGATTCCAGCTTAAGACATATATTTAGAATATTTTACTTGACCCTTTTTAGCTGAAATAATCATTCTTGTCTGTTTCAGAAAATGATCAGTTTAAAACAAGAAGGTCGTGTCTGCAAATATGGCCATTAAAATATGCCTCCCAGTCATAAGCAGGAGTAAAATATAAAATTGTTCATATACTTTTAAGAGAAGCAGCTTCTACTTTTTAAGGTCATTCCTTGGCCTTTGTATTATAGATTAAAACCGTTTCGCTTTTATACATCTATTTTAGTCCAGAGTTATTTAAACTGCAGCTGCATCGTACCAAACTTTAAAATTCTAAACCTTCTATTAAAACAATTTTATGGAGTAACTATCATGTCTTGTAAAGAGAGAACTTTTTGCTTTTAGATGTTACTAGTCCTTTAACAACATGCTCAATCCAATGTGTATTTTTCTACCTAGAATGTTTTAATCCACAAACTGTGCACAACTTTCTAAAATGGAATATATGTATGATCCTTCTTTTTCTTCTGCATCAGAACTGTACTGATTATTGAATTGAAGTTAAAGATCTCTTTCCTCTAACTTGTAAGATGTTGCCTCATAGTTCTGTATCCTGGCTTATTGCCTCCGATTTGAGGGAAAATTAGACTCAGTTGCCTTCCCTTGAATGCCATTTTACTGAGCAATACAAAGATAATCTCTTAAAACAGGTTAAAAGACAATAATACAAAGAAGTGCAGTTCTGAAAAGGAGAGAAAAGTAAACTTTGTAAATCAGTTTGTTATTCCTAACAAAAACAGGAAAAGTCTTAGCTCTGAAGTGTAAGCTGATTTTATTGCTTTGTGTTTTGGTATCTCTATGTACGGCTTTACACGCCCACCCACACAGTCTTTGCAATTGAAAGTTAGATAATAAACATTCATGATTGGAATCAAAAATCCCTGGCAACTAAAAAAAATTGTAGAGTAAAATCTTTTTTCCAAAATCCAAGTGCAGATTTATCAAACATTGATAAAGGTAATGTATTGTTGCAGTTTTTGCTGCAGCAGTAAAACATTATCACCGTGGTAACTACTGTTTTCACTGGACCAAACTAGTAGATAATATTGCAAGGGAATCACCCATAACTTTAATTTATCGTGACTAAAAAATGTGAGAACTATGCAATGCTGTTATTGCTGTTTGATAAGTGTGCCTACCTCCACTTTTATTATTCATATTCTGTGTAAATGCATACATTAGAATCACACAGAGGATTAGTTTTCTATAGCAGCGTTTCCCAAACTTATTTTTTCATGGCCCAGTTATTTTTGTGCTTATCCTTCGTGACCCACTAATTTTTTTTGCATACCCGTGTGTGTGTGTGTACAAGAAAACATATTTAAATATTTATTATAGTAAAGTCAAAAACACGTGGTGAATAAACCATAGAGACAGGAAAAAATTATTTTAAAAAATTTAAAACAGGGAGGTATAACCCCTAAAACACAAAGCAGACATACTGGACCCTCATATGATCACCAGACAGTATTGACCTTATAAAGGGTGAGGAGAATAAAGGAAGTAACACATTGTCAGAAGTCTGAGATTACCGTCACTGCTAATGAGGATTGCGTTTAGATCCAAGCAGGAGCTTCCTCTCGCGTGGAAAGGGACTTCGCGCATGGCACCGCTCATGAATATTCATGAGTGGTTCCGTGCGCAAAGTCCTTTATTAGTTTTCAGTCATGAAAACTAGTACGCGCTCTCGTGACCCGGCATTTTGCTTTCATGGCCCGGTACCGGGTCGCAACCCACCATTTGGGAAACGCTGTTCTATAGTTATGATCATAAAAATGCAGAAGTGCACCAATCTTTTGCAGCAGCAAAATGCACTAAAGAACTCCCCATTGACAGTTCTGCTTGCCAGTAAACTTGGTATGCCACATATGCAGTGCAGTATTGTCAATGGGGAGTTCCAACCCAGTGTTCCATTATCCTGTCTTTTGCTCATGACACATTTTTACTAAAATTCAGTAGATAATAGACTGCAGACTTGGTAATATTGTACAACTTTCTAATTTTTTTTTCCCCCAAACTTTACTTTTCAGAGTCTTTTTACGGGCAATTAATCAATATGCAGATATGCTCAACAAAAAGTTCCTTGATCAAGCCAACTTCGAGTTACAGGTAAAAAAAGACTGAAAGGACTGTAATAGTTATTTCAGCTCAAATGATTTGCCCTTTGTGACAATCCCATCAGTAATGAACACTAAATTTATGTTATCTGTGCATGTAAGTGGCAAAATAAATGTGAGTGTGTATATTTTAAATTTATAAAACACTGCAAGGTTATGCAGCACTTTACAGTTCAGCAATGCAAAAACAATACAGACATAGGAGACTGCTCAATGTAATGTAAGAGAAGTAAATTAAAAGCATAGAGTTATGAAGATACACCACTGTAACTACCAGGCAGTTAGTGAGATAGGGGAGTTTAGGCAGGAAAGCAGAAACTTGTAGTGTAGAAAATCCTCAACAGGTTGATGGCATGCGAATTGTGAAAAAAACCTTTAGAGGATATGAAAGTTTTGTTTTTTTTATTTTAACATTTTAGGCAGTCAAAAAAGATGTTCTTTTTTTTTTTTTTCTATTTTAGCTATGGAATAATTATTTTCATTTGGCTGTGGCTTTTCTTACCCAAGAATCATTGCAGCTGGAGAACTTCTCCAGTGCCAAAAGAAACAAAATACTTAACAAGTAAGTTGTTTTATATTTTGCAGTTTTGGCAATAACTGTAAAAGGGTCAACAATAGATATCTTCACTTTTAGTAAGACTCCTAAATTCTTCATTTGGTGAGTAAAATATTCAGTATTTAGTTTCTTTGCATTAAGGTTGCAGCCATCTGCAGTTCTCAGCAGCTGAGTTGAGGTCCTCATGGTGAACTATCCCATAGCATTAAGAGGCTAACAAAATGTGTCTGTAACCAGATCAGTCACTGTGCCCATTTCACGGCAGTTGCTCCTTTGGTCTTAAAACTTTTTCTTGGGTGAAGTGCAATGGGTTTGTATTGCCAAAAAAAGATCCAAGTCACATACTTTATATATTTTCTTACATAATACTTAATTTTAAACAATGTAGATTGGGAGGGATATCAGAAATTGATTCAGTTCTAACTTAAAAAAAAATAATTATGCATTCATGTCAAAAGCAGACACTTGGAAGGCACATGCCACAACATCAAATACAAGTCCTACAGTAAACAGTATGGCTGGAGATGAGCCCTTGGTGGTTATTGCTAATGTAATGGATAATTTCATCTAATGAAGTCTCTCTGATGTGTATCACCACTAGCAAATGCTTTCTACGTTCTTAGTGGATGTAAACAAGATTTGTATTTGAGCAAAACATTACAGGATTAACTCTATTATCTGTTTGTATTTTCTTTAGGTATTGTGACATGAGACGACAAATTGGATTTGAAATAAGAGACATGTGGTATAATCTAGGTATGATACAAGAGATCAGTCTTCCATTTTGCAAATATTATGCTTAGCAGGGAAATGCTGACTTTGGAAGAATGTTTAAAATATTATAAGGTGTTGTACAAAATGTTAGGCCTCTGCATCTCCATAGCCTGTCAAAACTTGACTGAGGTTCAGAGCTGGGGGTTGCATCATTTGTGTCTCCTCTAATCATATCCCCCCAACCCTCCAAATTACTAATTTCTGCTATCTGCTGATGTATTGTACATGATGAAATGTATTACATGTAAAAAATGGCTACTGCATTGGAGAAACCAGGCAAAAGCTTCACATAAAGGTAAACCTGCATATGTGTTCTAGTCACCCCCTTACTTAATGGAACCCTGCACACCAGTTAAAAAAAAAAGCCACATTATCACAGAATTAGTAAGGAAGACCTCTGTCAGCCTACAATGTATGGCTTAATTCTTAGTATTGTACATAATATTGCTTCAAATTAAGTCACGTGACCAAATCAACAGATAGGTCATATGATGTGCCATTTTATCAATACCACAACAAAACGGTAAATGTTAATTTCCTTATCTGTATGGAAAAACAGTGCCCCAGAGGATTTCTGTAGAAGTTTGGAATAGCCATCAATTTAGCACATTTAAAGGACTTGACATGACTACATCTAATCTATTGCTTCCAAAAGCTACTAGAAACAGAAGGCTATGTTCTGGATCCAACTAACATACTGCTACAAAACCCAAGATGCTTAATAAAGTACATTAAAAAAAACATATTTGTTATTCTTTATATTTAAAATACTAGACATCAAGTGCTTTGGCATGGTAAAACAGTGGAAATGTGTAATAATTGTGCTGTAGTTATGCTTATGTTTGCTATTGTAAGCAGTATAATAAAATATACATTCTTTTTCACAAGTTGGTTTTCTGTAGCATAATGCAGTCTGGTGTTTCAAAAGGCAGTGCCCTTAGTTGTGCTACATCTGTTCACATATCTGTCTAGTCTTCTCAGTTGCATGCTGACTTTTTTGTTAATTTTATTTGAAAAAACTACACTGTGTTTCAAATTATTATGCAAAAGGTGTTTAGGAGTGATAAGGTAAGAATTTTTTTGTTTGTCAGTTAAACTCATTGATGGTGATGTGTGTCAGGGCTCTTTATATCACTGAAAGCAATTTCAGATACCTGTGCTAATTAGTTTGGCAGGTGTGTCCAATTAAAGGCAAGACTACTTAAGTAAGCTGTCCCACATTATTAAGCAGCCTACATTTTCAGCCAAAATGGGAAAGAAAAAGGATGTGTTGGCTGCTGAGAAGCAACAAATTGTGGAGTGTTTAGGTCAAGGCATGACTACAATCAACATTGCCAAGACATTTCATCGTGATCATCGCACAATCAAGAAGTATGTAGCTGATTCACAGCACACACGTGTGCGTGCTGATAAGGGAAAATTGAGATCTCTTTCCAACAGCCAAGTACATCAGGTTAAAAGAGCAACTGCAAAAATGCCTTGTCATAGTAGTAGACAAGTTTTTGAAGCTGCTGGTGCCTCCAACGTCCCCCGAACAACAAAATGCATGGTCCTTCAGAGGTTTTCAGCTGTGCGTAAGCCATCCTGTCGACCTCCTCTATCCACTGCACACAAGCAGAAACAGCTCCAGTGGGCCAAACAATACATGAAGACTGACTTCAAAACTGTTTTGTTCACCGATGAGTGCCGTGCAATTTTCGATGGTCCAGATGGATGGAGTGGAGGATGGCTGGTTGATGGACACCCCATGCAAACACGGCTACGGCGCCAACAAGGAGGAGGTAGAGTAATGTTTTAGGCTGGAATCATGGGGAGAAAGATTGTCAGCCCCTTTAGGATCCCTGAAGGGGTAAAGATGAACTCCATAATGTATGTGGAGTTTCTCAAAGTGCACTTCCTGCCATGGTTCAAAAAGAAGAACCGTTTATTCCGCAGCAAGATTATTTTCATGCATAATAATGCACCGTCTCATGCTGCAAATAACACATCTGCATCTCTGGCT
>WMED01005176.1:0-17871 GCA_019650415.1 Pipa parva
ACTGAAAACTAGTAATGGACTTCGCGCACGGCACCGCTCATGAATATTCATGAGGCGGCTCCCTCATGACGCAACACACATTGCACGCCTTAAAACTAGTAAGTCTTACTAGTTTTAAGGCGTACAATGCATGTTGCGTCATGAAGTAGCCGGCTCATGAATATTCATGAGCGGTGCCGTGTGTGAAGTCCCTTGCTAAGTGGGTCACGAAGGATAAGCACAAAAATAACCGGGCCACGGAAAAATAAGTTTGGGAAACACTGATCCCTTTAAGTAAGTTAGGAGGATTAGCAGTTTGTTAGAGAAAGGGACAGTGGGGGAAATGTATCATGTAATTTAAAAAATGGATGCGAAGCAATTTATCATTCATTTTGCGACCAGTTTTAGCCAGCTGTGCCTGTTATTTTTTTTGTTTGTTTTTTTTGTTTTTTTTTGCCAAAATCAGTGTTTAAGACCAGGCATAACCGATGTATGAAGCTTAGAAAGATTTTAAGACTTATTATAAGAAGTAAAATTAACGCCTGCCTGAACCTTTTTGTGTAAAAAAAAAAATTCTGATTGCGTCCAAATTTTAGCAAAAATGTTAGCAGTTACCATTGGTGTATGGTGAATATTGCTAACATATTTTTTTACACAAACCAATAATTAGATTTAAAAAAGGATGAGACGCAACTTGCTAACATTCTTATAGAAAAATCAAAGTTATAATTTGGCGCACTTTTAATGGTAAATAGCTGGTATTTTTTTAGTGGCTATTTTTACCATTGCAATAACTCCACTTGATACATTTCCCCTAGTGTGTTTTATCATTGTTGGCAAATGCAATTCCTTTTATATAGGAACTCAATAGAATGTCAACACAAGCTTTGAGATTACTTGTGTCTCTTCAACTGGAATAGTATAGAACAAAAACTAAAAACTCACATGTTTATACACAAAATGGTACCAGTGCAATAAAATATTATCAGTTTCAGACCCATGTGAAGCTGTTCTCAACATGTGGAAAACATTTTGGGGGTTATTCACTAAGGTGCAAATTCGACAATTTTCCCATAATAAAGTCGCAACTGCGACAATATTTTCATTATAAAGACGCGACTGCGACAGCAGCCTATTGCGACTGTCTTTATCTGGCGAATTTGCACCTATAAGCAACAATGCAGACTTTAGTGATTAACCCCCTTTATATATCTATCACTTCACATATTGAAAATAGTTTTTGCTTAGAGAAAGGGACACATTTTTGCACCCCTTACTTTGTGCTTTGTTTGTGCAATGACATCAGTGAATATAGGATGTGTCTATAGGTACTGATAGCAAAACAGTATATTAATTTTTTTGTTTTTAGTTTTGGTGTTGGAAACAGTGAAAAATGCATGTTCTAAAGGTACTGATAGCAAAACAGTATATTAATTTTTTTGTTTTTAGTTTTGGTGTTGGAAACAGTGAAAAATGCATGTATAGCCAGAGTGTAATAAAACAGAATGTTAGAGAGTCAAGCAGTATTGGTACATGGTATGGACCTCAGTGAACATATACAAAAGAAAAGAGTAGCTGTTAGGATCTTAAAGGGGCACTATAGTGCTGATATAACTGCACAGATACATATAAAACTCCTTTATACTAGGCCAATTGATGACACAAATAGTTAAAAAAAAAACATTTAGGGAAGAAATAATACTTGCTGTTTGTTTCCCTTAATTAGTTTCCCTGAGAGCTGACATTTTGTCCTCCCCCTTCCAATTTAGGCAACAAGAGAAGAAAAAGCTGCCTAACTGCTATTGGTTAAGCAGTGTGTTGACCTTTTGGCCTCGTTGTTTACATTTGGAATTCAGGAGATTACAGAGGGAAGCTGACTTGTGCACATGTAGTAAGTAGGGCAAAAATTGTTCAGGGGAGAGTACCTTTTCATGGAAAACTGACCAGTACACATCACACGAATTTCCTGGTACAGGAGATTATCAGTGCTGCCTACTCAATCATTCTGCATCACATGAAACAACTACTGGGGAGAAACTCTTCTCACTAAGATATAGTACTGCATATGTAAAGATGTAATTTGACCATAGTTCCCCTTTAAATGCATGCTGTAGATAGTGAGTAGCATTTTAATTCTACAACTAATTCTACTTTGTCTCCATAAGAAGATTGACAATAAATAATTTCTGGGACACAACGCTATAATGATATGTTTAATGGGAAAAGTTAAACATAAATTGCTTCTGTGGTTAAGGAAACTTAAAATCAGAGCCTTGATCTTCCAAAATGGAATGAACCAGCATTGGCACTTATGTGAGAAGCAACAATAAAACTTAACTGATCAATAACCTTATTGCCCAAAATGTTTGCTTCTTGCATCAAATGAAATTATTGAGTTGTTTGATCAATTTTTGTAGTGAAAGAAAGATAGCAAGAATGCAGCAAGTGCATGTTCACAAACCCCGCTATTATAAGCAATCTTAACTGAATAAATTGATGGCCAGCCTAATGACTGTTGGTCTTTAGATGGAGGTACTGAAAACTATGTCTCCATGTTTGTCATTGTCCTAATGCTATAATAAAGCCCTCACAAGATCGTCCTAGCAATGCTACATAACTGATAATAAGGTTACACGGAGACTGATGATAAACCATAGACCCCTAATTTGGTCCAAATACTGTTTCTATGATAACTTTTACTGTTAGCCATAGATAATACATCATGTCACGAAATTTAGTAGCTCCTTTTCAGTTTTGTGTAAAGCAAACCATAAAAAAATGTTCTTGTTAAAGAAACATAAATAGGTAAATAACTAATACTTAGTTACAAATACAGTATTTGTCATGAGTCATTTATCTTCTTGTGGCTCCCTCCTCATCAGTGTAAAGGTCAGTAAGATTAGCCTGGAATCCCTCTCGGTAGTGTATAGTGTACAGCATATGATACAGATGGAACATAGCCATTTTCTAGTTTTAAATTTGTCTGACCTTGTTAGAAGATCATTTTGAGATACCACTAAAAAGACTGTTGAGAGACTATCTGTGAGAAAGGAACCTGGAACCCCACTGTCATTTATCTTCAGCTTGACACTTAGTTTCCTCCAGATCTTTGTATGCAACTCCCTTTGCCTCCTGGATGGTTTGCTTGAGCTTTCATGATGTATACTCCAGCAGAATATGTGGCGTGCATAAGGATGATGTTAAAGTCATAATTTGTAAGTGATGCTAAAATAAACTATATTTGTGATTATGCTATGCCTTGATGTACTTACAGCAGATGTGTGTATGTGTTTTATTACACACATCCTTTCATTGAAAGGTGTTTGGGAGAGAATTTTTGCTATAATATACTATTTCAGTGGGAAAAAGTATTCATAAAAAGGTGTATTTTTCTCTTGTTCAGAATAACTAACAGCACTGTTTAAATATTTAATACTAATGTTTCATTTACAAAGAATGTTGTATGATTTCATGAACTCTGTGCTATAAATTGCCTTTCATATCTTTATTTTTTTCTATGCTGAATAAGGATGTGAACCATCCATCTCACACATACTGATCCCACTTGTATTTGAGAGAAAAAAGGGTGAACCAGACAAAAAGTGGTATTTAAAGGTTTAGCACATTTTTAGGAGGCAAAGGGGGTTATTGGGCAAAGTCCAAATTGTTGTGTAAAGGTGTGAATTCGCCAGGTAATGAGGGTCACAATAGACGACTACTGTTGCAGTTGCGATTTCATTATCGGAATATTGTTCCAGCTGTGAATTCATTAGTCACTTTAGTTAATAACCCCCAAAGTCTCCATGTAGCATATAGCTCCTGCTAGACCTTGCAAGGGCTGTGTTGTTTATTATTGTTTTATAATCATATAAAACTGTGAATCATTTTTCCCTTGAAAAGATCATTGGAAATTACCTATTAGTCTAGTTATAATCATTTTTGTCAATGGCTTCTGAAACCTTAAAAAAAATCCTTTTTTTTTTTTGTCATACAGGGCCTAATGTTACAGCTTTTTAGGCTGTCGGTCGAGTGAGGGTATTGTACCCTTTGTATTCTGAGAGTCCTAAAGGTAGGTTGTACCAATTAGCTCAGTAATGATGTACAGGTGAATACTGATATTACTTATTATTTCCCGGAGTTACTATCCTTTGTATTTAGTCATTTATAGTCTTTACATTTTAGTGACAATATCTTCCAAGCTTTTATTGGGGACACATTTTCCAAATAACAAGAGTTGCAGGGAAGCAAAAGGGTTTTAAAAGGGTGAACTTGTCAGCACAGCCAGAGCTGGCTCTGGCCCTGTTGGTGCACTAGGCGACTCCCCCACCCCACACACACACACACACACAAACCTCCCAGCCGGCCGGCACAAATGTAAACAAAAAAAAAAAAAATACTAGGGGCGCTCCCCTGGGCAGGCGGTGCCCCTAGTATTTGCCTACTCTGCCTAATGGCAGAGCCGGCACTGAGCACAGCCTACATTAAATGAATGCTGCATTAGCTATTCATTACTGTATTGCAGCTTGTTGTCCTCAACCAATGCAGCTGTATGCAAACAACGTTGTATGTGTGTATATTATAAGTTTGAAAATGAAAATAAATTATCTGGCAGTGCTAGTAGTGCATATTGCAGATAGTTTTATTTAAAGAAAGGGCCATATGTATAAAATAGTGCAAGTTTTTGAGTTTTTGTACATTTTTTTTCTTCAGACAGGCAATGGTCATATTTCATTGTTGTTCTTCTTTAACGGTAATGCACCAAGCAGATTTTTTATAGATGCTAATAAACTTTGTATTCTTTACTAAGACATATCCAGACTATGGTATGGATACTAAGGGCGAAATTTATTAAAATCGGTAAAATTACCGATATTGCGATACCGAACGTGTTTTTACCAATATCGTGATATTGAAATTTTACCAATATCGTGATATTGAAATTTTACCAATATCGCGATATTGAAATTTCAGCCTTTCTGCCA
Source organism: Pipa parva (assembly GCA_019650415.1). NCBI lineage: Eukaryota > Metazoa > Chordata > Amphibia > Anura > Pipidae > Pipa > Pipa parva. Next base: position 4,962 of record WMED01005176.1, read on the forward strand.
TTGAAATGAATGGTTCGACCGAAATTCAATATTGCGATATCGGTTGTATCGATATTGGTAAAAACCCGTTCGATATCGATGCTATCACTTTTAATACATTTCGGGAGTTTTATCTTGGGTACAGGGCAGAAAAACTATAACTCCTCTCTTATACTGTTATTATTTATTCTTATATAGCGCTACTATTTTACGCAGCGCTTTTTCAAAGATTCATCATTCACTTCAGTCCCTGCCCCATGGAGCTTACAATCTAGTTTTTTCCTTATTTAGTCACACACACAGGTGTATGTTTTTGGGTTGTGGGAGGAAACCCACGCAAGTGTGGGGAGAACATACAAACTCCATGCAGATGAAGTCCAGGGTGGAATTGAACTCAGGACCTGCTGCAAGGCTGAGCCACCGCACTGCCCATGCTGGCTACTGTTTAGGTTTTTAACTTTATCTTCCTTAGAGATTAAGGACAAGAACCTATTACACTAAGGAATGGGGAGTGCCACCGTTTCTTATCTACCTGCACTCTCTCACACAGTAGTAAACTTTAGCACTCTCTTATAGCTGCCAGGTTATTCATTCTCCCATATCTACAAAGGAAACATTTTTACCAGCATCTGGTCAGGCATTAGCAGAAGATGGTCTAGTCTCCAACAAACAATACCAATTTATCCAAGATCCCTAAAATTCCAACCAAAAATGCACACATTCAGAAGAATAACAGAACAGGATATATGTGAAGACTATATAGCAATTACTTTGCTTAAAGTGTATCTGTCACCTGAAAATTAATACTAATTTAGGTTGTACTAATGAAATAAAGGTTTTTGTAAATATATATGTATTTAAAAAAATGTACCTTTATACAGCATTTCTCTCTGTCATCTTCCCTGTCAACCTGACTTTTCTTTCCCGAGTGTTGGGTGGGCAGGGCTAAATGATAATTGACATTATAGCTCCTCCAATCAGATCCTTTAAATCACAATCTAATAGGGATCTGATTGGAGGAGCTATGTCAATCATCATTTAGCCCCGCCCACCCAACCCAGGAAAGAAAAGGCAGGCTGACAGGGAAGATGACAGAGAGAGAGACACTGTTTAAAGGTACATTTAAAAAAAAACAAACATATATATTTACAATATGTTTATTTCATTAGTACAACCTAAATTAGTATTAGTGTTTTGAGGTGACAGGTGCACTTTAAAACCCATTCATACCTCAGAATTGGGAACCAACCCTTCTATTGCCTCACCCACCAATGCCTACCCACATTAGAAGAATAAGAAAACAAAAACAGCCATCTGTCTCCTAAACCTGAATAATCTCACTGGTTCTTTAATGCATCCTTGCTGCATCACAGACAGAAGACTTAATTCTTCCATCTCCTGTGATTCTGACCCAGAAGACCATACCAAACAATCCTTGCCACTTGTCTCCTATCAGACCTACTATAAACTTTAGAAATGAAACTAGAAACAGTCACCAGTGCCCTACCCCATAGTATATTCTAAATATGGCATATTGTGCAACCATGATACATTACCAATGGAAGGCACAACATCCTTTAAAGAACGCAATGACACATGGAAACTTAATTTAAAAGAATATGCCTAACCTGGTTAGGTTATCAGCAGCTTTTTGTATCTACCAGTGACCCTTGATGATTAATGCTGAACTTGACTAATATGTTTGTTTGTTTTTTTTATCCAATCACCTATTATGTTTTCTCCTTACCATACTGTTTATTTTCCTGCATGTGTGCACACTTGTCTGTCTTATATTTGTATTGCTGAATTATACAGCACTGCGTAAATTTGTGGCGCTTTATAAATAAAATTATACATACACTTACTTTCACTTTTTCTTTCGGCTTCAGGTTTGCCTTCCAAGAGGAGAAACAGAAGTGACAAATTGCACCATTTTTGGTTAAAAGCAGAAGATAAGAGAAAAACACAGGCACGAACAATGCAGGTTTCCTTTATGTCTAGACCTGTTTATCATCACAACACTGCATTTATATCTGTTGCATTTTGTAATTGCTATGTTACATTTATTTTGAAATCACTGACAAGGTCTACAGGTAACCTGATTTGACCATACTATTGCTACATTTAAAGTGCACCTGTCACCTCAAAACTAATGCTAATTTAGGTTGTATTAATGAAATAATTATTTTTGTAAAAATATATGTTTTGTTTTTTTAAAAATATACCTTTAAACAGCATTTCTCTCTGTCATCTTCCCTGTCAACTTGCCTTTTCCTTCCCAAATGCTGGGTAGGAGAGGCTAAATGATTGACATTATAGCTCCTCCAATTAGATCCCTTAAATCACGATTTAGCAGGGATCTGATTGGAGGAGTTATAGGGGTTATTCACTAACGTGCAAATTCGACTGTCGAATTTGCAAACAGCGGATTCCCATAGAAAATCCGCTACTATTTCCCCATTGTAAAGTCACGACAATTTTCCCATAATAAAGTTGCAACTGCGACAATATTCTCATTATAAAGACGCAACTGCAAAAGTAGCAACCTATTGTGACTGTCTTTATCTGGCGAATTCACACCTATCCGCAACAATTCGGACTTTAGTGAATAACCACCATAATGTCAATCATCATTTAGCCCCACCTATTCGATACTTGGGAAAGAAAAGGCAGGCTGACAGGGAAGATGACAGAGAGAAACACTGAATAAAGGTACATTTTTATAGATATATATATTTACCAATTTTTTTTTCATTATTACAACCTAAAATAGTATTAATCTTGAGGTGACAGGTGCACTTAAAAACATATACACATTAATACTTACTTGATAGCAATATGTTCTTTGGATTTAGTTTATTTTCTGATTTATCCTTCAGGAGGCAAAATTCCCATTTAAAGCGAATGGATTTGACAATGTGGGCCACTTTTCCTCTACTGTTGGGCAGCATTGGAGTGTATGGTCTGTACAAGCTTTTACAGAGACTGCGCAGTAGTGCCTATATCCAGGATGCTGTGGTGGTGATAACTGGAGCAACCTCTGGTTTGGGTAAAGGTAAAAACTATTTAATTAAGTCTAGCCAGACAATGATTTACAGACTACCTGTAATAAGGTTTGAATAATCAAAACCCAACAACATATCAGTATACAATATTTAAGTTCCATTCTATCAAATTTTCCTAGTATTTTATAATAAAACAGTGGCATCTATCTAATTTTACTATAGGCAGTGGCTTACCATCTGCAAACAACTTCTAAGTTGCACATGCTTCTTTCCTCAATATCTCTGTGCTAACACTTTTAATCAACCCCTTATATTTTATCCAGCATTCAACAGTTTCAATTAGCAGAGCAGTGGACTGCCAATACTTCTGTTGGAGAAGTATTTACCCATTATGGCCCAGCAGTTGATAAATACTTGCAGTGTATTATCAGTATTCTCATATATGCATGCTAGCCCCCTAAACTGTGAGTGCTAAACCTAGTTACCATGCACTTACATGAACTGTTAAATAGGTAATTTGGCTCTATGGCATTCCTGAAGAGCTGTGATTCAGGGAAAAGAATCTGCTGTACCGATAGTCTACTAAAATAGAATTGCATTAAGCAAATTTAGTGAATATGCTTTTTTCCTACAAACTAAAATGAAATCCTATTAATAAAACCTGGAAACTTCAGTTTATAGGAAACAAGTGGAAGATTCCCTTGAATTGGCAAACTTAGCTTAAACTGTTACACTACTAGTGTTGCCATATGATATTTCTTTTAAATTAAGTACCTATAAAATACAATAATTTACATCAGAATTTAATGCGAAAACCCCAAGGGGTGACCACTGCATGGTGAATTTGTTACCCGGGCCTAAAGCAATGTAGTGGAGTTGAAATGGGGTTTGTTGCTTCTTTTATGAATGAGTAAAGTGTAGCAATCTCGTTAATTAGTGTTGCCCTGGCCTTACAAATTGACTGAGAAATAAAGAGGGATAATAAATAGACCATAAAGGGAGAATGCCACTACAGAAGTATTGAGATTTCTAATTAAAGGTTACATTAAACAGAAGACTAACAAAAGTGATTTTTTCCTAACATTTAGAGCAGGGGTCTGCAACTTTTTCGGCTGAGAGAGCCATATAGTACGGCTCTGCTCAGCCCTTTTGAATCCGGAGCCGGTGACTCGCTCGTTACAGTCAAAGAGCCAGATGCAGCCATCAAATGAGCCGCATCTGGCTCAAGAGCCATAGGTTGCAGACCCCTGATTTACAGATTTCTCATAATGTCTGATCTAGAATGCGCTAAGGTGTTTTATGAAGCTGGTGCCCGTTTGGTTCTTTGTGGCCGCAGTGAAGAACGATTAGAAGATCTTCTGCAGGAGCTGAAGCGAATACGGCCCAGGTCCATTCAGGTGGGTGACAGCTTTTCATTGGGAATCTCTTGTGCTATCATTACATTATTTCTCAGCAAGCAAAGTGAACTTGACATGGTGCCTGTCACAATAAATGAGTTTGCATAGTAGAGGATGCAGTGAGTAAAAAATTTTAGTCTAAAGCTAACTGTATACAGTTAGGTGAGAGGGTAATGCATTTTGGACAGGGTGAGATTGCATAGTGTCCCCCCTATTTCTTGAACTAGAGACAAGGAGACTTGGAAATAGATGTATTATTCACTTGCATACAGTTAGTGGGATATGGTGAGGATGATTTCACTGTGGGAATTCACATGACTTTGCATCCTACTTTTATTCAACTGACACTGTCACTCTGTGCATGCAACTGCGTCAGTAAAAGTCTGCCTGCCCGCCAAATCTATCCGCAGCTTCATCAGTAAAGAGAAGTGATTTCCTTACTATTTTTGTAACGTGACTCGAATTGTAGCAAAGTGAATTTGACAGGTGAATTCGTCCTTTATTCAGTAAGGCCAACAATGTGTTTCTAGTTGGTTTGCTATCCCTATCCTGTTCATGCTGTTTTTATTTGTCCTGCTTAAAAACATTTTGCTTATTGACTGGCAGTTATTTATTTTTTTAAACTGCAAAAGAGGTTCTGTATACTAAACATGCTAAGTTTATATATTATGAATATGGTAATAAGGAAAATAGTTTGTGTCTTTAAATAGTGTACGGTCCGGTCTTCTAGTCGTTTTTAGTATTTTTTAAATGATTACTTTTTTATTTTTAGGGCAGTATAGTTTTGAGTTTAATCTCCTATTTCCCCTGATCGCATGTACACATCCCCTCCTTCATCAACGTCTTATACCTCTCTTTTAACTATTTCTTCATAGTACATGTGAAAATGTTATCTTTATCATTTTATTTGTATTGCTTTGTTTTTTGCCCTTTCTTACTCTTGATATCTATTTTTCTACCTATTTTTTTTTTCAATATTTGTTTCTTTTGAACCTTCCCTGTGCTTCTCCGAGTCCATTTTAAAGATACTTTACACAGAATTCTATTGTTAGCAGTTTAAGCTGGCACAGATCATCTTGGCATTGCCAGGCAGCCTTTGACTTTATCTTCTCTTTAATACCATTTCCTTTGTGCATGAGCACATAGTGTAAGCAAAAAAGTATTTGAGTGGTATCTGCAGCATATTATGATATCTCTGACTGCCTTTCAGTGCAAGGAGTGGTTTGTTAGCTTATCTCTTTAATCTGTATACCAACAAAATAAAAATATCACACTGGGCTGGTAACTTAACTCCAGCAGTCGTAGCCTGAGCACTGAAGTTAGAGAAAAAAGTGCAGCATGCAGGGATGGGAGAGAGGCTTGGAAACTGCTTCCTGGGAGACTGGTATTTTCCCTGTGTCTGACCCCAGGCTGTAAGCCGTAACTGTTTTCATTGCTTTCAGATTTTGCTAATCATGTTATGTATGGTCTAAATAAATCAACCAAATATTATATTTATTATTCTTAATAAACCTAACCATACCTCCAAAAATAGATATTTGTAGTTTCTTTTTCTTTCTCACCACATGAGGATGCTGACTTTATTAATGTGTTCTATAAATGCTCAATGGCTCAGTGCGTGAATAGAGGGTAGCATTGGAGAATTCATGGAGCCATTGATGTTGGACAATTTCTCTAAAATTTCAGCAATCTTACATACTCAAGAACTTTGCCACCAGGCTTCGATTTGGGGACCATTCGCTTTTTGTCGTATTCCTACATGTGACACCATACATTTAGGACATACCAGAATTTAAAAGCATGACTTGGTCTCATTGGAGCAGATTATGGATTCCAAAAAGTCTTATCTTATCTATATTAGCCTTTTGCGCTGGCTTGTTGAGTGAAAAATAACCAAACATTCCACTTTTATGCAAAATGTGTTTTACTTTGTGAAGTGTAACTCAGCATAGGCATTGTGAGGTGAAACCAAACTGCAGTGTTTCATATAGCGTGTCATAAGACTATCTCTTTTGAATGTCCCTATAACCTTTGCTACTATGTACCAACTTAAGTGTTTGTTTTTTTATTGTTTTTTGTTTTTTTGTCTTCTGTAGGTGCACCAACCACACAAGGTGATATTTGACTTGTCTGATGTGGAGGCTGTAAACAGTGCAGCTTTGGAGATCTTGAACCTTACAGGAAGAGTTGACATTCTAATAAATAACGCTGGAATAAGTTACCGTGGTGCAATCCAAGACACAAAGGTCAGTGTGGACAAAATGGTCATGGAAACAAACTATTTTGGACCAATGGCTTTAACGAAAGGTAAACATTTCAGATGATTGTTTTTTCCATATTATACACAGACTGTACACCAACAGGATTGGAATATTATTGTTGTCATAGACATGTCCCTATGTTGGGTTTAATAGTTGGCCGTTTGCCATTCTTCTTAGTGATTTTATCTTCCCTTACCTTAAATTGCTCCTGTCACCTCAAAACTCTTAATACTAATTTAGGTTTTACTAATGAAATAAACGTTTTTGTAAATATATATGTATTTTTGAAAAAATGTACCTTTTATACAGCATTTCACTCTGTCATCTTCCCTGTCAGCCTGGCTTTTCTTTCCCAGGTATGGCGGGGCTAAATGATTGACATTATAGCTTCTCCAATCAAACACCTTACAGTATATCATGATCTAGCAGGAATCTGATTGGAGGAACTATAATGTCAATCATCATTTAGCCCTGCCCCCATCCCTGGAGAAAGAAGGCAGGCTGACAGGGAAGATAACAACAGAGAAAAACACTGTTTAAAGGTACATTTTTTAAAATACATATATATTTACAAAACGTTTATTTCATTTGTAGAACCTAAATTAGTATTAGTTTTGAGGTGACAGGTGCACTTTAAGACTGCTTAACAACTCTGTGCAAAAAGTTATACCATGCACACATTTGCTAGCAGTGCTCTTTCTACTCTTAATCTAAATAATATTAAGATGAATGGAAGACCTTGGGTATCCCTGAGAGCTTGATGTCCACTAGAAGGGGGCTGTACACTTCACTGTCCTCAGACATAGCTTCTGGCTTAAACAACTCACTCTTTTGTGACTGCATCTATAACAAAAGCTGCTCTGTCCAGCTTACTAATAGCTAGGGCTTCCTACTCACCAGGTACCACTTACTGGGTGCTTCTTAAAGGCTATCTCTTTCTTTCCTCGAGCTCATCAGCCATTTCGTAGAGGCTTTTCTCAATACAGAGGGCCAGCAGAGGAGGAAGTTAGCAGATATGTGGTGATGTTTCTATAGCTTTTATCAATTAAAAAAAAAATTATTTTATAAAAATTATTTTGATATGGTCCTCCATGCATACCGGTCATCAGCTTTAGGTTTACCAGATCATAGTGAGTAGATGACTATTTGTTTTGCTTACCTATATAGGGATTTTTGGGGATTTATCCAAGGTGAGACGCTGGTTACCAAGGTTAAGAAAAGAGAAAAAAGTGGTTCCATTGGTGCAATGGATGTGTGGCAGTGCTGGATAACAATGGAGATAAGAACAAAGGACAGGGGAATTGCCTCTAGCGTGATACCATAAAAATAATATCAAACAATGATAATGACAACGCGTTTCACCGGCATCTCGGCTTCTTCAGGAGCTGTCAGTATTAAAATCGCAATTTGTATCAGCCCTGTGATTCTGGTAGCATTTAAAACTGTGTTCGAGCTCCTGTGAGGAAGCGTGGTGATGTCAGGCATTGCTGACATCATGACGCGAGTGTGGTGCATTCCAGCCAAGGGGAAGTACCTGCTAGTATGTGTTCCACAGTGCAGAACGCTGAAAGAGTAGCACTGAATGAATGTGCCGTTATAGAATGTTGGCGATTCAACTAATACCCTTATATAAAGCATGTTAGTATCCATAAAATATGGTACATATCAAATAGAAAATTGAATCGATTTTTTTACAAAATGATCACAGCTCATTACTATATATACCCACATTCAATACATTGTCATATTATACATATCTTCTTGTGATATAATCCCTCCCACATCTTTGTATCCTTTAGATCAATACAATTTTCTTTTATTTGATATGTACCATATTTTCCGATATTTTACATCGGAATTTACCGATATCGAATTTCGGCCAGTCATTTATTTCAATGGTAGAACGGCCGCAATATCGATAAGTTCCGATATCGGTAAAAATACCTATCGATGCTATCGACATCGCCCTATAAGTGATATTTTCACATTAATTTATATCTATATATGTCACTGTCATTGTTTGATGTTATTTTTACGGTATCACGCTAGGGGCAATTCCCCTGTCCTTTGTTCTTATCTCCATTGTTATCCAGCGCTGCCACACACCCATTGCACCAATGGAGCCGCTTTTCCAATTTTCCATCTTAAAGTATTTAGGCTGATGACCTCAGTGGTTCAAGTGCAGGATCAAGTAACTTCTACAAATTGAATGGTCAGACAAATTATTTTTTAATTATTTGAATACTTCATTTTATTTACTATTTTTATTTTATTTTGCATTCGTTTACTGAATTTCTAGGCGCTACACCTTACACTGGACTGTTTGTATATTTTTATACTTATTGATCCATTGTGCTTTTTCCTAGGGAAAAAAAGAGAATTTAGAATTTGGTTTCTAATGTATCCACTGACCAAACACATCTTCTTGCATAGTCTTGTCTCCAGAACTGGAGTCTTATTACTATTGTATTCCATTTTATTCTCTAATATCATCATTTCATTTGGCACAAGATTAAGTTGTTCTTTCTTTTTGTTTTTCAAGCTATCCTCCCATCAATGATAAAAAATAGGCATGGCCACATTGTTGCAATTAGCAGTGTTCAAGGCAAAATATGCATCCCTTTCAGATCTTCATGTAAGTAAACAATAAAACACACTTTTCTTCCAAGCTAGCTTATTTTAAATATATGGAAAGGGTATCAATATGCAGTAATATGTAGCGTTAAATGACTTTGCTTCTTTTTATTTTTCAGTACAATGAATGTATATGGTTTAGTAAAGTAGATTGGCACTAAAAGAAAGGCAATTTACTAATTGACAATAGAATGTTGTAGTAGTTTTTGTGTTGGCATACAGAATATTTCACCCATTCCTTCTTTCCTTATTAAGAAGCTAGTATCCTGCTTTTTGGCAAGACTTCTCTATAAACTTTAATTTATTATCAATTAATACCATATTTATTAAAGTTCAGTTATGATAAAGGATGGTTTTTCACTGTGGTACTTACCATTATTGTTGTGTAAGTTGCGTGTATGAACACCACTACTTACTGTGTTTTTCAGTTAGAATAATTGTAAGTGAAAATGATTAACATTCACTACAGATCCATTTTAAATATCATCAGTTATATTTTGCTAGCATCAGTTTAATGGGTAGATGCTATTTTGAGAACGGTTATACTTTCACTTTTTTGCTGTAAATGTTTAGAAGCAAATAATAGCATAGAACATTCTGCACAGACCCTTTGTTACTACTATATCTGTTAAAAATGAAGCTTAAAGGTCCTATTCCGCTCCCTTTCACATTGAAATGGAGAACTACAGCAGTACAGATATCAGGACACTGCCTCCCTCAGTTCTCTCGCTCAGCACTGATGTATAAGCCATGCTGACCCTTAGCATGGCTTACACATGTTCAGGCAGGTTGTATCAGATACAACACATATAGAAGGAAGGGGCTATCTTAATTAGATCCTTGCAGTTGCAGTGCTGTACATTTCATTTTTGAAAGCTGCAGTGTAAGCCCCATGCTTGCAACTAAGGGCTGATTCTACAGAGCACAGGCAGATATTTAGCAAGCCAGCCATCCTGTGACTTTAGCTGCTCTTAAGGGGCTATTGGCTAAAGTCTGAATTGTCGCATAAAGGTGTGAATTCGCCAGCTAAAGATGGTCGCTACTTTACTATGGAAATATTGTTGCAGTTGCGACTTTAAAATTGTTGTGTATTTGCTATGGGAATCCACTGTTTGAAAATTCAACAGTTGAATTCTCACTTTAGCCAGTAACCCCCTTAACGTTTAATGATTTAAGTGAAAGCTGGAATGCTATTGTTGTAATAAAAACTGTTTTGCACTCTAGTGGCCAAATTTCAATGAGAATAGTAGACATCTTGCCAGGCTTTCCTGAGAAATGCTTTTTTGAACTATTCATGTATCATGTATGGGAATACTCTTGCTTTATTCAGTTGTAAAGACCATACATCTTATTTTCTGACAATTCATAATCTTCCAGCATAATATCTATACTCTCACTCTGTGAGCCATAGAGCCAGCAAAAGGGATGGCATTTCACCATTTTAAGGATCGTTTTTAGAGCTTTATTAGTTTTTAGCAGGCCTATTTTTACATTTTAGTGGATGTTTTGAGTATTAAATATTTTATTGTATCAGTTAGTTAATATGTTGCATTTGCATGTGAATAGAAGGCTACAAAAGTCTCAGCATTCAAAGAAGCTGGTGTTAAAGGCCACAGCATTTATTTTAACAATTTGTAGGACTAAATGAATAGAATAATATCAGAATTAAAAACACCATTTTAAACAGAGTCATAATTACCCCAGTAAAAAAAATATATATATAAAGGAGTATTGCAATATTTGGTGATACTTTATTTAAAAAGACTGTTAGTCCAATAAAAAAAAAAAAACGAGCTTTTGAGAGGTTTATTCTCCCTTCATCAGGTTAACTTTTAAACTGTGAGTTTCTCTATATTGAAAGAATTTCACCACTAACCCCCCTTGTCCACTCTAGCTGGACTCCTGACTATTTATGACTGCTAGTAAAATAACTTCCTAACTGAACTGAGATTGCCATCTGTGGACCCGACCCACTCTATCTTAACACATGTATGTGTGTGTGTGTGTGTATATATATATATATATATATATATATATATATATATACACACACTGTATATATATATATACACACACGTATATACTCGTGTATAAGTTGAGAAATTTTAGTTAAAAAAAGTCACTTAAAATAGTTCAGTTGACTTATACACGAGTCAGGTTAGTTTTGAAAGCAAAAAAAAAAAAAAGATCAACAGAGCTGGCTAGAGAAAGCTGCTTGGAGCTGAGACACAAATGGCTCAGCAGTAGAGGCACTGACCCGAATCTGCAAGTAATTGTAATTACAGCATAGACACAAGAGCACTGAATAAACTCACCGGTGGGGTTAGTTGGGCAAGCCTGTTAACAGCATCCACCCATTGCAGACTCTCACAACAGCAAAGGGCCTGGGGCCAGACGAGCACACAGAAGCACATGCCCCTTAAAGGACTGCCCCTTAAAGGAGAACACATGCTAAATTGTAGTTGACAGAAATAAATAAAATCTTATTGCTATCTTGTATTTTTCCAACAATTCTTTTAATATGTTATGCTAACAAAAACTCTAAGTTTTACTCTTGACTTATCCATGGGTCATAGCAAATTTCATAATTGTTGGCCCAAAAACTGTCCTCGACTGATACACGAGTATATACAGTATATATTAAATGATTCCATTCCACAACAGCTATCTAGTATTAATTCAATAAGTTTAGATGTGTGGTGGTGGCAGACATTTATATTTATGGTGTAAGTTTGAAAGTATTTGTTCTTTTACTGTTGATGGATTTATTGCAGATGCAGCATCCAAACATGCCACTCAGGCCTTTTTCGACTGCTTGAGAGCCGAGATGGCACCACATGATATTGAAGTCACAGTGATAAATCCTGGATACATAAACACAAACCTATCTATAAATGCAGTTACTGGAGATGGATCCAGTTATGGTGGTATGTATGCGTTACTAAATGCTCTTTCCTAAAGGTATAGTAGTAATTCATGTCTTTTTCTCAGCTGTAATGCATGTCTTGAGTGGTTATGCCAAAAAGATGCATAACCCAAGTCAAAACTATTGGTCATCCTGTTGAGTACAATTCAGAATATTTGTTTGTATTTCCAGTATCTTTTATAGCAGCGGTTCTCAACCTGTGGCTGGGGTCGTGAGGCCATCCCACTGGGGTTGAAAAACTGCGCCGGCACCCGGAAGCGCCCGCAGGAACCCTTCTTATAAGGGTTCCTGTGGGGTGACGTCGTCCAAAAACGTCACCACGTGACACGCGACGATGTTTCAGCCGAACGTCACCACAAGACACGCGCGTACGTGATGACGTTCGGCCGAAACGTCATTACGTGCGGCGCGGTGACATCAGCAGGGGTTGCGGTCTCAGAAAGGTTGAGAACCGCTGTTTTATAGTGAACATAACTTCATAAATACACTTGACAAGTGCTCTTACCCCTCAAAATGTTACTACTAAATTGCATATAATATGTGGCATGTATGTTATGTTTCTTACCCTATCTTTATTAGCTTGTTGGACATCCTATTACAAAAACATGGGTATAAATATGAAGTTGGTCCCCTTTAGGTAAACCAGCCTCTACTCTTCTGGGAGTGTTTGTTCAGTGAAAAGTGTGATGAGCCTATTCCCCCCCCCCC
>WMED01005177.1:0-13497 GCA_019650415.1 Pipa parva
ATAGATAGATATAGATAGATAGATACAGATAGATAGATATAGATAGATAGATAGATACAGTAGATAGATATAGATAGATAGATAGATACAGTAGATAGATATAGATAGATAGATAGATAGATAGATAGATACAGATAGATACAGATAGATACAGATAGATACAGATAGATAGATAGATACAGATAGATAGATGCAGATAGATAGATAGATACAGATTGATACAGATAGATACAGATAGATAGATATAGATAGATAGATAGATAGATACAGATAGATACAGATAGATAGATATAGATAGATAGATAGATACAGATAGATAGATATAGATAGATTGATAGATACAGATAGATAGATAGATACAGATAGATAGATAGATAGATAGATACAGATAGACAGATAGATACAGATAGACAGATAGATACAGATAGACAGATAGATAGATAGACACAGATAGATAGATATAGATAGATACAGATAGATAGATACAGATAGATAGATAGATAGATACAGATAGATAGATACAGATAGATAGATAGATACAGATATAGATACAGATAGATAGATACAGATAGATATAGATACAGATAGATAGATACAGATAGATACAGTAGATAGATATAGATACAGATAGATACAGATAGATAGATATAGATAGATAGATAGATAGATAGATACAGTAGATAGATATAGATAGATACAGTAGATACAGATAGATAGATATAGATAGATAGATATAGATAGATACAGATAGATAGATAGATAGAATAGATACAGATAGAATAGATACAGATAGATACAGATAGATAGATAGATACAGATAGATAGATACAGATAGATACAGATAGATAGATACAGATAGATACAGATAGATAGATAGATAGCGATATATACAGATAGATAGATGCAGATAGATACAGATAGATACAGATAGATAGATAGATAGATACAGATAGATAGATAGATACAGATAGATAGATACAGATAGATAGATAGAGATAGATAGATAGAGATAGATAGATAGATAGATAGATAGATAGATAGATAGATAGATAGATAGATAGATAGATATACATGCAGATGCATTTCATTCATGATTCTACTGTGAACATCTACTATTATATATGACATTTGTTTTATTTGGATGGATTATTAGAATTAGGTTTGGCTATCTCATTGGGTCAATTTAAACTATAGAAACCGAACATCTACTACTATATCTGACATTTTGTTTTATTTGGATGGAAAAAAGATAGCTAAGTGTGAAACACAAATAATAATATTCATTTTTTAACTCTATGTGCAGTACTGTGTAGAGAACTTTTAATCACAGAAAGTAACTTCCTCATAAAGTTTACAATATTATTGTTGTGCTCATTACACAACTACTGTATATACAATGATTTTCTTAAGGTCATAAAGACATAGAATTCCATTTTTATTGATGCCAGTTTTACTTTACTGTAGCACTTTAATTGAATCAGTAATACTGTGAGATTTTAGAATTATAACAATAATTTATAATCTTATCAGGCAAAGGGAAATAAGGGAATTGACAATAAAATAAAATGCACATTTACTATATGTTATGCTCTGGTTTTTTTCTGTACTTTTATAATATTCTTTGAATATACAGCAGACTTTTATATATAGAATAACAACTAAATTTGCATAGCCTTACCTCATAGGTAGCAAATACTGACCAAGCTGGCTAATGATGTCATATAATTTGATTTAATACATAATTTTTTATACTATAGCTTATCTGGGTACATGAAAAAATAAGATTAATTCTTGCCAGGTTGTTGCTTATGCAGCCTTATGCTATAAATATAAAGTGGACTATATGATATATATTTACAAATTGTAACAGAGCCATCATTGCCAGTTAATGCTTCAAGCCACATAAATCTAGCAGAAGTGGAAATGCAAATGTTGGCTCCTTTTAGTTATATGAAATTAAGTTAAAATTATTGCCCATTTTGGAAGTGAAAAGCAAAATTTTGTATCACAAGGTATATTTTTAACAGCAACACTGCACATTTTTTTAAAAAAGAAAGTGTATGTTTGCTGGGAAATGGGAACAAAATTTTCAAATTTTGTTCAAGTTTTGGTTTTTGTTTCTGCCAGGGAATATGGTTCGGCAGCTTCTACTTATATGGATAAATGCAATCTTACAAATGTGGTCTATGCAGAACATCCTATGCAGAATTGTTTTACTTAACATTTAAAAGAATAAAAGTGAAAGAACGTCATTTGTATAAATAGAATTCAGACTTTTTAAGTAAAAGAACAGGTTAAGAGTGAAAATTTCTACTTAATTGCACTATTTAGCCTATTACCACAGGGTTCCATTATTACTACCTGATTTGTCAAATGAAGGATGCGTATCCCATCCTGTCCTGTTGATCCACAGTCTGTATAATTGATTTAGTCCACACAGCTCAGCAATCCATAATTGTGTTTTGACCACATATAACCATAGTTGTAGTGAAAAATCATTGTGCTATGCAATAAAAAGTCCTTCAGTCATTTTGTGGCTACTTTTGGGAAGACTTCTTTGCAATTGATGCAAATAATTGTATATCAATCAGATCGACGCTGCTAAGTAGTAAATATTTTCTTTGGCCGTAAACAATAAAAAATAGGATAGCTGTAAATTGACTGCCAAATTGCAACCAAATTATCCTTCTCTTTGGTTACAGGACAGGAAGTAATTCCCTACAAGAGCTTTTTTCATTGTTAATTAAAAGAGCATTTTTTTTCTCTCATTTTACAATGAAAGGGACAGTATAATAAACATATCAAAATACCATGTGTAGTCTTGTAGCATTTTTCCCTGGGTTGTAGATTGTGTATATTATAATGATTTAAAAGCAATAATTGGTTTAACATTGCTTTTATGCAAATAATTTTGACTCAGGCTCTCATAGCTTATCTGTTGTTAGTTCCTGAAATGTATAGTACTAAAAATGTGTTTGTTTAGTTGTATCTTCTAAATATGTCCTCTTACCTCTGATTACAGTCAAGAAATGGACATGCAGAGTATACTCAGATTGCATAACTCAGATAAACACTTAAATTATACTAAATATATCTGTTCAACATATAGATATTTTTGGAGAATGTAGGTGAGTGGAAATTTGATGGAAATGGCTGGTTAACAAGAAAGCACTAGTATTTAAGATATGCATTATGGACCTATTAAAGAATAGAACTAACATTTCGAACTTCATTGAGTAAAGTATTAAAAGTTGCCTAGAGCTATGAATTCATGTCTATTCTCTACTTCACCATGTTTGCTTATTGAGCAAAGTTTGCAAAGTGTTGAAAACACAACCAATTCGAGCGACTACGGGAGTTGCAAACTTACAGAGTTCTTCTCATTATTTTTCATGCGCGTGCACAGGTACATCTACTATTGACTGAAATGCAGAGTGGTATGCGAATGCGATTTGGTGAACTGCTCCAAATTCATCTGTTCAGACTGGTGAATTGGGGGGCTGATTGGTAGGGCTTCAGTGTTGTATAAGGGGATTATGCATTCAAAAGTGACAATGGTGATTGCAAATAAGTGAAAACATGACCTAGGGACAAGGTGACATAGAAATAGCTAAAATATTCCCAGAATACAGTTAGTGGGATATGATGAGAATCACTACTGCTCACTTGGTGAATTTGCCTCACTCCACATGATTTATTATCCTATTTCTATGCTGCCACACTACACATCCTTTGGCATTCATCTGTTTCCACCTGTTTGACAAGCATATTCTCCACTTAGTCAATAGTGAGCAGTGAATTTGCGTCTATTTTGGCGATGCAACTCAAATTTTAGAAAAGTGAACTTGACAGATGAGTTTGCACTTTATGTACAAATAAATCACAATACAGACCTCAAAAAAAAAGTACAATAAGTACAGTGCATTCAAAAAGGAATATATATGTATGTCTGTGTGTGTGTGTGTGTGTGTGTGTGTGTGTATGAGTCAATACTTGGCACAGTCCATAAAATAATGAGGTATTCTTAGATGCAGCTTCCAAAATGTGTTGGTCTACTAATCCACCAAATGCACCAAGCAGAATAACCTCACAAAGGATTTGTGAAGCTATGGAAGTGCAAAAGATGATATATGTTGTATATTATAACACAACTATATTCTAAGTGAATAAAACACTCAGTGGAGAATATATCACAGTGAGAATGCACAGAACCCCAGAAGAGCACTTGGTTTTCAAAACTCTTGCGTAGAAACAAAAGTAATTGTTTGTCAGTTGTTTTCCTTTTTAAAGGATAAGAAAAAGATAAACTATTTTTGATTTTATATAAATAGTTACTCCAAACAAAAAATAAAAAGATTATTAGCAGCCTAAGCACTCAAGAGAATCTCTGTTTCTTTTGTAATATTTTCCTATCTTAAAGTGCTATGTAACTGTATTTTTTTGCAGGCAACAAGTATAGAATTTGCTTAAAAACTAAGCAACTTGCATTAATACCACAAATGTCATTGCAATAACTGTAATAATCTTTAAGTGTTAATAGAACTATGCCCCAGGAGAGAGTTTGTCCAAAGGCATATTTTAGTAGTATGACATTAATTCAGAAGGTAATAATAGGAAAAGCTAAAGCAAAAAATAATTATAATTTATTAGACATTTTCCTTCGGGATAAATAGTGAAATATAAAAGTATGGTTTTTAACTTTAGACCAAGTAATTTCAAACACTCTGCTTTGGCCAAAAGAGGACAAAAAATATTTGTGAAAAATATAACCCAAAACCAAAGTCTTTGGCAAAATATCAGAACCTTAACAAAACCAAAGTTTAAGTTTTTGGGATTGTTTACATTTATTAAATACAAAACACAGCAATGGAATCAGAACCAAAACCAAACCACAGGGATCTATGCATGTCATATACACACACACACAGACACATACACACACACACACACAGATATATATACAATATAGACATATATATATAGGCAAGCTTTTGAGAGATACCTCTCTTCCTCAGGTCAAAAGCAATACATACCTGAGGAAGAGAGAATATCTCTCAAAAGCTTGTCTATTTAAAATGACTGTTGGTCCTATAAAAAAGGTATCATTAAGTATTGCAATACTAATTTTTTTGCATCTGTGGACTAACATGACCACTCTATCTTAACTTATAATGGAGTATTGCTTTCGACCTGAAGAAGAGAGGGCATCTCTTGAAAGCTTGTCTATTTAAAATTACTTAAAATATATATATATACACTTTCATCAACATTATGGGGCAGTACAGTGAGTCAGTGACATTCGATCCTGGGCTCACATCCATCACACACTTCATCTAAAGTTTCCTGCAAACCCCAACCCCATGCCTGCATGGGACCCTCAAAGCCTACCTCACACTCTAAAAGCCCAGTAGGAAACAAGATTGCAAGATTCACAGGGGCAGGGACCAAAGTAAATGACCAATCTCTGTAAAGAGCAGCAGCAGATTCCAGTATTACTTAAAAACACAAAAAAACTATAAATGAAAAAAAAAATGTGGAGTCAAATAAAAATAAATGATGATACAAACAAGAATAACAAAACAAAAAAAGCCATTCTTAATGCAACTTGAAAAAGTTGGCATATTCTTTCTAGTTTTCTAAATAACTTAAGTGACTAATTTCTAAAGTTTTCATATTGTTGCTGCAAACATATTTGGCACCAAATCTACAGGCTTTAATTAAGCCAACCACTTCTGACCCATCTTGTCTTATTTTGTACAAGAAAGCAAGATGCCTCATTAAGGAAAAAGGGAAGTAATGCTGTTGTTTCAAAACCATACCTATAAACTAATAAATAGAGATGTGTTAGTTTGTCTCTCTAATTGGCTCCATTCACTACTGAACTTCTTTGAAGTTTCCAGCTATACTACAGCAGAAATGGAATGTAGAGTTGACAGAGCCATTTGACTTTAACATATGACAAACACCACCCACTGTGTAAGATTCTGAAAAGCAGAAGCATCTAATACGATAGGCTGAAAGCGACTATTAACAAAATGAAATTGTAAAAACTTTTTATTATTTTATTTCTTTGCACTTTAGAGATGTTACCATTGACTTGTTGTTGTAGAATTCTATTTTTTTTTTTTTTACATAAACATAGGTATTTGCTTGCCTCCTTTATTCTTGAAGGAAAAGGATGAGACTGGTAATTGGTACAAGTCAGCCAAGTCAGCTTGGGTTAAGAAGACTGAAGATGTCATCAGTAATTACCAAGTTTTGTGAAAACTGTTATTTGGAAACATGTACCTTTCCTACAATGTTGTTGTAACATTTTTCAGCAACATTATTTAGCATTTATTTCTCTAAGATGTTTTGATGTGTATTTGTGTCATAACAGCGTTGGATTCAAAATAAAAAATGTGTTACTTTAAATTGTATTGTAAATGGGTTCAAAATGAGACTGACAGCATTTTTACAGTACATTAAATGGGCATTACCATCAAGAGAATTGCACATGAAACAGGCACATGCTTTTGAATGCATGAAAACCTTTGAAAGGATAAAGTGTCAGGCTTCAGGCAGCAAAGTTTAATAATGCAACAATATGTCTTCAATTACAACACACGTCTTTCCCATTTTAATACTTTCAATTGAAAATGTGAAATAAAAATGAATGATTATTTAAGGAAAAAAAAAGAGAGAGAGACAGAGATTCACTCAGTGTTACAAATTGCTGGCTTAGGAATCATCAGTCGACCCAAATAGCTCCTGAATTGTTCCCTGTTGCTTTTAATGCCATTCATAACATATAATTGCTGAAGTCAGATTAGAAGCAGTTAAAATGGTTCAGGGGCAAGGATTTCTCTGAAAATATGCAGGGATCAGCCATGCAATCATCCTACAAGAAAAGTTATATGCTATTGTTAATACAAAATAGTAAATACTAACATTGTATAAGTAAGGCTTAATTCATTCAGCTATAAGATTGGATATATAGATAGGAGAGATGGTGTAAACTTCCAGGTTGTTGGTTCAGCTCATTGTTTGTTCTTATGTCTATATCCATCAAAACTGAACCAGAACTCATTTGTTTATATCAGTTACAATTGCATAAAGTAGTCAGGAGTCATGGCATCAGTATATTTGTATAATCAGTCCTGGCAGATCCAGATATTCACAAAGAAGGTAGCAGGTTTGATAGGGCTCCAGAAAAACTTGCAGCTGATGAAGGGTGGCTTTGTGCCACTCCAAAAAGTTGGGTTGATTAATTTTCTGCAATTAAAATTGGAATGGTTCCCTAAAATATAAGGTGACTGACTTTGATGTATATCCAGAAAAACCCAAATAATGAACCATTGAAGAATCAAAACTCAGCTGATCACCTTATAGGTCCAGGGGAACCACTCCATTTTCATTACAGAACAAAAAGAAGCACAATGTTTTAGGGTGACCTAGGCCTTCTTTCCTCAGGTGCTTATGCTTGGTAATTGGCAACAAGCCTAAAATAATTGTGACATGTACTGCACCCAATATAAATTTTTCTGTTTTTTTTTTAATTTTTCAGAAACTTTGCCTGGTGCTTCCTTCTTCAGCTCTGTTCAGATTTGTAACTACTATCAAACAGGGTTCCCCTTTTAACATAAGCTGCTCCTAGTCTTTCACAGCCATACAACATTAAAAAAGCAAACAAACAAGTCAACATTATATACAGGCCATGCAGCTAATCTCAGTGGGGAAAGTACATGGCCATGTGTTTACCAAATGATGCACAATGTGTACATATAAAATGGAAAACTAAGCACTTTCTTATGTCTAATAATTGACCTTATATACAGCATTTACACTAGATAAAATGGTCTTTTAGTTGAGATGTAAATTGTTTTAGTTAAACTAATTTTCATATGTTTATACATTATATTTCTTATCAATTAAAATAATGTTAGTTCATGAACATATATAGCTTCATGCTTATTAACCTACTAGACAAAGACACATATTTAGATTAAAATGCTGTATAGAGCACTGAATAGAGCTCTTTAAAATGTCTCTTAGTTGCAGATTGTATTATTTGGCACCAAAAATTAAAAATAATATATATTTTGTAATTAGATTGGCAGAAGTACAATCCTAGTAATGGAGGGATGACATAACGCATAGAAGGACTGGATAAATATAGAGATTTTATTGGTATGTATAGTTGCAGCTTTGGGAGCATTTAACATTTTGAGATTTAGTTGAAGTTTACTATTTACAAAGTCATGATCAGTGTTTTAATTGAGACTGAGATTAATCACTAAGGTGCGAATTCGACTGTCGAATTCGCAAACAGTAGATTCCCATAGTAAATCTGCAACAATTTCTCCATTGTAAAGTCACGACAATTTTTTAATGTTAAGATTGCGACAATTTTCCCATAATAAAGTCGTGACTGTGACCATACTCTCATTATAACGATGCGACTGCAACATATTGCGACTGTCTTTATCTGGCAAATTCGCACCTATACGCAACAATTCAGACTTAGTGAATAACCCCCTTAGTTGGAGTTTACTACTTATAAGGTTATGATGAGAGAAAGCAATTGTAAAATATCAAATAAATCATTGGAGAATGGCAAGTCAAGAAAATGGTTGTCATTGTAGATAAGAGAATTGGTCCTACTTTAATGGGCTAAGGCTAGGTTCACACTGGCATTTTAATGCGCAGCATATACACGCCACGCATAAAAACAAAAAAACGCTCACAATGTAAACCTATGGACTTACCTTGTTCTAGCCACACTAGCATATGATGTGCATACACTGCACAGTTTTGCCAGCGTATATACTCAATGCGACCAGATAGGAGGAACCGTGAACGCCGAGGGAGCATTCACACTGCGTTGGGTAAGTACAATAGGAAAGTGCCTCCTGAAAATATGCTGGCCTGAACTTTCTGGCATATTTTCGGACGGCACTTTCCTAAGATACGCACTGCATAAATGCGCTCTATGAACTCGACCTAAGAGAATGTGAGACAAACAAGTCTGAAAGCAGAATGGGAGATAAGGTTTCAAAAAATTATTATTATTATTATTTTTAAATCTTCCAGTCTTAAATAATCCTTTTTGTTCTGTATACGCTCATAAGCCACTAGTATGTGGAGAAATAATGTGCAGGCGTGTATACACTAGCCTATTGTGACATTTTAGCTGTTGTCAAGCGTAACTGAATGGATAGGCATTTAGCCTGACTGATAATGCATTGTGTGTGCATCTTGCAGTTATGAATACATACACCTATTTGCATTTGTATGTGTGTACGTATATGGTATCACCAGCCAACGCTCTATATTATTTTTTTCTGCTGTGCCATCATCTCCCACTTTGACACCGACAGCAAATACACATATTCTTAGCAGGGGACACATAATCTACTTACATCACTGTCATAAACTGTAAGTAAAGGTTTCTTCCTTTTCACCGTGATCACTCTTTTCTATTATCTCAAACACTGCACTTATAGGCTCACCAAATGGCACTGACTAAATGACTAAAAATAAAAAAATAAGACTAGTTGATAGCACCATAGCCTGCAGCGATCCATGAGCTTACATATTTTTTATCAAAATATAACCTGCAGGAAAAACATTCATGCGAGCA
Source organism: Pipa parva (assembly GCA_019650415.1). Classification (NCBI taxonomy): domain Eukaryota; kingdom Metazoa; phylum Chordata; class Amphibia; order Anura; family Pipidae; genus Pipa; species Pipa parva. The sequence goes on from WMED01005177.1 coordinate 9,623, forward strand.
CAACATTCTAATACACATCATTAAACAAGATATGAAAACTTTTGGGTGGATGATAATAGAGTTCCTTCAAAGCAATTTAATATGAGAGTGTAGAGTTAGAAAAATAAATACTCATGGACAAAAGGTATGTTTGCAAGAGCAAGCCTGAGCAGGGCCCCAGCCAAGAAACACAATTCCAAGACAAATCCAAAAAAACTCAAGCTGCTCAACTGTATATTAGTAAACCCCATTTATTGCAGAGTGGTAAAAAATGGTAAAAGTGGTAAAAAGTGTAGAGTGAGAAAGCCATATTTCCCTACTGAAAGGAAGGTTTGATAGGGAACTAGAGGAGTGTGGAAAGATGAACAATCAGATGAAATCAACATACAGAATGCATGTCACATGAACATGTGTGAGATGTGCTTTGTCATTTTAATGCTTTGACAACACGATACCTTGTTTGCATTTTGAATTATATCTTATATGTTTTGAAATAAAGTTAAAACTGATGAAGTTAAAGTACTGTAGTTCATAGTTAAGCTATGGTAGATGTAGGGTTGAATTCAATCACGTCTTAATATTTTTTTCTAATTTGTGTTTCTTTTCAGTGGATGGCAATGACTGGAACAAGAAGTCCAACGTTACAGAACTATTTGTTCAACCTGTAACTGTAACACTTTTACAAAAGCTTTTTACATTAACTGAAAATACAAGAACAAATCAATGCATTCCACTTACTGTACCCCAAACAGGTAATATTCAGTTTATCCAAATTCTGTAATATGTATAGAAATGTTATCAAGTGCCATAATGTTAAAATATTTAAAAACAGAACTCTTCAAAAAAAAAAAAAAGAACTTCTTAATTTGTCTGGCTCAGTTATCAATTTAATGCTTATATTTTAAATTTTTTAATTTTTTTTGGTGTCTTCAAAATTCACCTAGGTGTTACAACCCACAGGGTCTTGAGACACCCCTAGATGCTCATGAGGAATATGTGAGGGGGACGTAGACTAAGGGCCTCAAAGTCTTCACTTGAAATATCCACAAGGAGGTATTATCTTTGCTTCTAGGGAACTCCAGGTTATGGCCCCTAGTTTAGCTTCCCACTGGTGGTGGGTAGGCAGAAGACAGGGAAAGAAGAACTGTAGCTTGCAGGAGAGCCTGGGGAAGGAACAACAGACCTGTAACTCACAGGTTCACTTGAAGCAGGAACTGTGAAGATGCAACTCACTTGAGCATTTGAAGCAGGAACTGTGAACTCTGGTGAAAATTTATCAAAGTCAAAAATAATTTTTTGACAGTCTAATGCTGGAGAAACTGTGCTTATTTTATTATGCAGATGTTGATCATTTAATAATGCTGCTTTTGCCATGTAAAAAAAAATCAATTTTTTATGCATTTTTTTCATGGAAAGATTTTTTTGGTTCCGGTAAAAATCAGCAAAAAGCTAGTTAAATATCCCACTGGATGCTAGACTGTGATTCACATTGATACTGGCAGGAACAATGAACTGTGATTCACTGGAGCATTTGAAGTGCTAAATATTGGCAAAAACATATACAGCAAAATCAGGAAGCACAGGCAACAGCAAAATAAGCCTGAACACTATAAAGTTCACAATGGGAGTTCTCACAATTTGAAACCCCCATTGCCACATCACAGGAGATCCATTACCCACTTTTTTAGGACTCATTTCCAAAAGAGACTCCCTTTTCTTACCTGGACCCATAAACAAAAATGTTTACATGAGGCACTTCTGGAACTGAAGTTAACTTCCCCTATCTACTGAAACATAGGCTTCAACCCTGGCTAACATTTCATTTCAGCTTCAGGTTTACCTTTGGAACAAGAGGCAATCTAAAATCTACTTCTGAAATTTAGACATTAAAAGAGGGTACCTAAGAACTTGCCATCAGGATGTGTAGAGTGGACATTGCTGGATTAAATTCTAAATGTGATACAGAAGTTCAGACATGAGAAACTCCACTGCATAATATGACCCTGCAACCAGTTTAGTAATGGGGAGTGCAACTGAGTCGGGTGGGTGGGTCTAAAGGATGATTGACTCATCAAGATGAGTTATTGAGTAAAAGTGGGCAGAACGTCTTTGCATTAGGCAGAGAGACATGTGAGCAAAATTTTATGACAGGTGTCTACTTCTTTAGGAACTTACTGCTATTCCACTATTCCTATTTCTTTTTACATCCTTTGTTTCATGTTGTAAGAGATGGAGAAGTCCACAGATAAAAGATCAGTCATAGCTTTCTGCACTGTATAGCACTGTATAGCACAGTATGACACATAGAAGTATTTTATCTTTAACACATAGAAAAGGCATAGCCCAACAAGTTTACAAGTAGTTGAATCACATCCTCACAACAGCATACAATATTAAATACTCTTTGATATACTGCATGGTATTACGCAAGAGTGAAAGTTGCATCTCTTGATCAGAGAAAAGAGATTAATGATTGGCATGTACAGCGGGGAATTGATCTCCTAAAACTAATAAACATCACAGACACTATCAATATTGGTTTGTTCTTATGATTAGGCTTAGGAAATGTGAAATATTCTAGATACAAAAGCATAGTACTATTAATTTTTATATCTTTCAGTGAATTTAGTTAACTTTCAAGTCAATGTCATATTTTCTAAATGTATTCTGTATAGCAGCCATTCATCACATATGCATTAACTTAGTATTCACTAAAAGATTGCATGCTTAATTGTGCAAATACTATGATTGCAAAAAAATGATTTATTTTGTCTAATTACATATGAAAAACTGTCGATTCTGGGCATAGTTCAAGGAGTTTTCTTGAAAATTGAAAGAATGAATCATTCAAGCTACCACTACTATTATGAACACCTTGGAATGTTTCTATTTTTCCAGTCAAGAATACCTGTTTTCTTTCCTGACAGAGATTTATCTTTATGTACTGTTTAATTTGAATTTAGCTTTCAGCTAGGAAAACATCTGTAATATCACTAGTTCTGTGCCTTGAGGCTCTCATTCTCCAAATGGACGAAGGAGGTTATTTTGAATGAAAAAGACAAAACAGCAATTTAATGATGTGAGCAGACAAGCATCGGTGAAAGCAGTTTAAATTAGATCAATACTGTGATGGATGTTGTATTTTCAATTCAAATAAGTATTAATCACTTAAAACATTGTAATTCATAAAACATATCAACTATTGGAGAGGTGGTATACTATGGTAAAAATTAGTTTTATCTCTTTAATATGACTGTGCTTACCAATGATTTCTCTTTTTATCCAACAGCATATACAGTTAGTGACATAAATAATAAAAATGATACATTTAATTTTTATATTTGATATTTTAATGCTAACTTGCTATTTTTACTTGCAGAAAAATTCAGCAATGAGGTTACAAGGATGCATAAATAGCAGGGGAATTTTCTAGTTTATCACACACTGACTCATAGTTCTCAAATTATTTTACAAATATGGATTATTAGTTTTACAAAATCATTTTACTATTAAAAAGTCCATGCAGAAATATGACTAGTTATATTTAACTAACATAACTGTTTCCCTAATTATGGATAGATCTCAGCTATGTATGCTGCACACCTAATAAGTTAACACAAGGTGAAGTTGGGGTGATTAATAAACTTTATTCCAGACATCCATCTGCAAAATGAAATACACAGCAGTCCGCATGGAAACTGGGCCTTCCTGCCTATATGGGTCTGGTGTCTGACAATTAGGGGGGAATTCACCATTGAGTGAAGTGAGCTCCAAATCCTTCTTTTGGTCTCGCCGAGACTGGAATCCCGTTAAAGCGCTCACTGATGTCCTGCACGAAACACCATGTGCGAAGTGAGCCGAAGGATTCGGAGCTCACTTCGCTCAATGGTGAATTC
>WMED01005179.1:0-19812 GCA_019650415.1 Pipa parva
GAGCACCCCTACTCTACCTGCATTTACTCGCAAGATTGAGCGAGTCCACCTCCATTTGCCAGATATTCTATTACCTTACACTTGGTGGTGTGGTGTCTGTAGATAGAGTTTTATATAGTCTATCCATAAATATCAAATGCAGGAAGTATTTTGTACATTCTGCAGTATGTAAAATTGAGTAGGGCATGGGTTGCTCTCCCTGTAGGCCCACCTCTGAGTCACAGGATCCCTATTAGTTAAAACCTAACACAGTCATTTCTAGTTAAGTGGTTTGGGGCACATAATCAGTGCCAGAAAGAGCAGCATTGAGCTCTGTTGATGATTGGAGGTTGGGTACCACCTACATAGTTAGCTTAGGTAATAGATACTCCTACAAAGGGAATGCTTAGTCTAGTCCCACAGCAACAAAAGGAACCCCTGTGTTTTTGTAGATTAATCCTATTCTATCTAAGACTACAACTATTAAACTGTTTTATCCAAGCTATGATTTAAATTAGGCACTTTAACCCCCCCTTATTCATTTTCACTGCATTTATACTCTATGCATTAACCATTTTCCTGATTTTTGACCAGAGAAAATAGCTTCTCCCATAAAACATAATTTTTTACGTCTTCTGTTCCTGAACTTTACACAGAACAGTAGTTGGCCTAATAATTTAATTGGGATTAAAATAAATCTACACATGCTGTATATGCATATGATCTCTAATATTCCATAATAAAAAAAAAAAAATTACAGATTACTTAAAAAAAAAAAAAAGTACTTTAAAAGTGAAATGACTTCCGGCTTTACCCTAATTCACCATTTTCTACTTTTTCTGTCTTGATGACTTGAGTTATCCGTAGTCAACTGCTTTTGTAAAGTGACTGTTTCTTTCTCTTTTGACCAGAGGGAAAGAAATCATTATTACATGATTAGTGGCTTCAGTTAGGTGAGAAGCAACAGTATTAAAGAAGTCTGTGTGGATGAGCCGTATTAATTACTTAACACTTGCTGTCTAGATAATTCTATCAGTGACTTGGCCACTGGTAAGTCGCAGATTGTGATAAAAGCCTGATAAGACCTTTGTTATTAACAAAAAAAAAAAAAAAGAAAAGAAATAAGACTGAAAAGAGCAGTGTTAAGTAAAACACATCAGTTTATCTCTGACAAACCAAATTCATTCCTTATGTAATTGATAACGGCCTTAGCCAATTATTTCTCACATTACAATACACAAAGGTCCCCTTTACAGGTTCTGCTCTGCTATAATTAGCTATGCTAATATCTCCTTTATTGGTCCTAATATTGCACAACACCTTTGCCATCCTAAAACCCACTGGAGCCCTATGCCCTGTCAGAATGGCTGATTATTGAGAAGGATAGCTTTAATCAAACATAATTGCAGTTAATTTTTCTCTTCTGCTCTCTCTTGCCAGCATCTAATGCCACTGACTCCTTGATATTCCATTAAATTACAATTAAACAGCCTCCTTTGTTTCTGATTGTCCTAAACAACACCACAAAGTTCTGTAGCCATTTAAAAGAGCTGTTTGGTTGTAATTGCTTCCCGGCTCACAAAGGGCCAATTTACACAATACCCATGTAGAATTTAAATAGCTCATAATCTAATGGATATTACACAGGAGTCTAACACTACAATTAAAATGATTTTCATCAGATAGAGAAGCTCTGGTTAATCAGCTTCATAAAAGTAAATATAAATGAACTAACTCATGGCTTAAATACACAGAAAGTCTAGAGACACTGAAATGACTTTGTGTAGACTAAGTTCACCTACAGAGTTCAATAGTGAAGGAATGGACACTTAGATTAAGTACGAGTGGTTGTAGCTCTTAAGAGCAGTGCTCAACTTTTGTCTCAGTTTGTAAATTTTTTCTATTTCCCATTATACTATACAGCATTACGGAAAATAATAACACTCTATAAATAAACTGATCTAATAATAACGGTTCTTTGTTAATGAGCGCATGCACTCTGAATGTAAGTATATTCAAAGGTAAAAAAAAAAAAAAAATGAAAGATAAAATTACTTAGGAAATTGATCCCTGAAATTAAAACACTAAATTTAGTATTGAAGAAACGACCCTTAAAAAAAATGTAGCTTAAAAGAACTATAAAATATGCCTCTCCCACAAGCAAAAAAAAAAAATCACAAAAAAAGACTATGAAAAAAATGTTTACCTTGAAAAAATTGCTAACTAACTTTCTCTGCAAGTATTGCTGATGTGCAGGTCAGCGCTTTTATGAATTTAGTAACAGCAAAATATTCTATATGCTTGTCAGCCAAAAAAAAGGAGTCTGCTTACTACTAGACTTCATACAGAGCGATAAACAATCTTTCTGTTTATAGAAGACTTCACAATCACAAGACATTCTGCAACAAAGGCCTAATGGATTACTATTAATGTACAAGTTAACACAGGGGTGTTTAAATCAACTTGAAGACTTGAATAATTTGAAATGAAATCCTAAAAAAAAAAATTGTAGAATCAAATGTAAGCATAAAAACAAATGATAAAAGATATGAATGCATTTGTTTTGGAAACCTATTCTACCAAAGCAGCTACCATGTTTATTTGCTGGTGTTTGAAATTTAATACCACCATACCACTTATGTTCCCAGTGATAATTATCTTGGATGTTGAAATTTTGCCCAAACGCTGCTAACAAAGAAAAAAAGAGTTACGCCTCTTGTGGACTCCAACTTGACATGTTCCAACATGTAATTTAATTTTTAGAAACATCTGCTTCAAAATCAGTCATATGCGTTATCAAATTTATTCACAGGGGGTACCAATCTTTCAGGGAAATAAAAAGAAACCTCAAAGCTTGAGGTATGAAAAGCAAATGACTTTGCCATTGTGTGCAACAGTAATATGCATTGAAAAATAAAACATAAAAACTTAAGAATTTCAATGATACTTTGTAATCAGGAATTGTAGGATTTCTTCATATAAAAGTATAATGATATGAAAGGGAACTGATAATCAGTCCAAATGGTAAATTCCAGTAGATCTTTGGCTGGTATTACATAAAGAAGAGAGTTCTAACCATTAACAGTATTTAAGTAAAATGTAGCTTTGATAATAGATGATTTTGATAGCTTTTAGTGTTATGTAATAAAGTTCTTAACAGTTAGGCTAGGTTCACTCGAGCATATTATGCTCAGCGCATAATAAGCTAGTGTGAAAAAAAAAATGTCTCAATGCAAGCCGATGGTACTTACCTAGTTCCGGACACACTAGTGTATGATGTGCATACGCTGGGTCCAGAAAGCTGTGTGTTGCATTTTGGCCGGCGTATTATATGCTGTGCCCAAAATGTGACACACAGGAAGTGAAGTGAACGCCGAGGGAGTGTTTACGCTGTTGTTGGTAAGTTCAAAAGAAAAATACACATGGCATATTTTTCTTATTTTTCTTAATTTCACACGAGCGTATTATGCGCTGAGCATGATACACTCTGGGGGAATTTAGCCTTAACTGTAACAGCTTCCTGAAATTGCAGGAGAGCAAATAGATTGGATAAGTTTGTAGTTGGTGTATTTCATCTATTAGCATGTGTACATTGTCTAAGTGTTCACATTGTTACAAATCTTTCCAAATAAAAAATAAAGGCCTCAGAATCTAGAAATTCTGAACTAATCTAAAATGCACTCCCTAATAACAAGATATACTAACTTGGTTTAAGTTTTTTCAAACCTGTTTTTGAGACCCATCAAAAGTATGTGTTTACTGGATATTAAATAGCACCATTAAATCAGTATTATAAATACACTTTTCACAACCCCTAAACTGTTTGAATATTTAGAGAACATTCAATGGTGGCTGGTCTTGAGGGCACGTTTAAGAAGCTTCGGTGGGAAATCTGTCATTCTTTGGGCGAAATTTATTAAATTCGATAATCGTGATATCGCGATATCGAACAGTTTTTACCGATATCGGTATCGATATTGATTTCAAAATTCAGATGAATCATTGATTTCAATGGTAGAATGGCTGAAAAATTCAATATTGTGATATTGATATCGGCAAAATTGCGATATCGTGATATCGGTAATATCGATATCGCTATATTGGTAAAAATCAAAAGATATCGCGATTTTGATAATTTTAACGATTTTACTACATTTCGCCCAGTGTCTGTTGTCATTGTACCTTACATGACTCTGTCTGTATTTCTCTGGGTCGTTCTATAAGCAACTTTTAAATGGATTCCCATTACACTCAATAGTATTCGTACAAATTTGGAAAGGCAGACATGTTTTTCGAAATGGCGGCATATATAACCATTTTAACATATTAAAATATTTAGCAATAAGAGAATTACAGATAGCATTGTCTTCTTTTCTTATCTTGATTTGTTAAAGATTTTTAAAGATATTAAAATATACACAAATTGGCAAAAAGTTGATGTTTACTTTCTTTATTTTTCTTGAGCACCAAATGGTATCTCTTTTTGTCACTGTGCCATTTGCCCTTTAATAAATTTACCCCTATAGTTGTAACTCTTGAAGTGTCTCTTTTTCCTTCTGGCTGTGTTCCCCCCACTGAAGCAGAGAAAAGCAAGTAAATAAAGCACATATTTCAAGCTTGATTTACTCTGATACCTACTGTGAAAGATTATGACTCTTTAGGGAAATATCTACAGGGTCAGGGAATTAGTGTTCATAATGGTCATTTTGATAATGGGCCAACAGATGCAACGAGAAACATACTGTACACAATTACGCATAATGCACTAATGACAGGTTAGAATTTTTATCGCCTTCTTGCAACCAAGCAGCAAATCCATGTTTAGAAGTAATAAAGAGTTTATTGGTGTTAAAGCCAAAGATTTTCTGACACAGGGAAGATTTTTTTTTTTCCCCTTTATAACAAGAGCATTAAATCCTTTGTGTACTAGGGCCAGGGAAGGAGATATGTAAAAAGCACTTGTCAGATATTTTCCTAAAAAAAAAAAAATAAATAAAAAAAAGCCAATTAAAGGTTAATAGAGTAAGGGAAGGAAATTACCATTTGACTTAAAATGAGTGAAATTTTAACTCCCATCTCCTGCTGCAATGGAATTCCACCTCAGTGGATAACTATACACAGTATCTAGCAGATTTTGTAGAAAACCTTCTACTTGTGTTGCAGGCTATCTTAGCAGGAAACTGGTGTATGTTTTGTCTCTGTGTTATAGAAGGAATTAATGTTGTTTTTAACAATCCTTGTTAAAAAGAAAAAAAAGCTAATCTGACTGTAAACTAGAAACTGGCTTTTTTTTGCTAAAAAAAAAAAAAACAAACACCAAAGATATCATATTTATATACTATATTTAAAGGACCAGTAACACCAAAAAGGTGTTTAATTCCTACTTTTTATTATATCGAGTGTGTTTTTCTTCCTTGTGCTCACAGCCATCTTGTATCTGTTTAGTAAACAAACTTCCAACTAGTTCTATTGTTTCTTGTGGAACTTTGGGGCAACGGCACAGAAAATGGCAGAAAAAGAAGCAGCAATGGCGCTTTAAATAATCCGTATCCAAAAGGAAATGAATTTTCTTACAATTACTGCTTCCCTTAAAGTGACAACATAGTTTGCCATTGAAATCAATGGGAACTTTTGCTGCTTTTTTAAATGGAATTTTGACAATGACTTCCATACAAACCAATAAAAATTAAAAATTCATCTTCAAAGTTGACATTTTTGCAGATAAATACATGCCATAGCAATCCAAAGAGCAACTTTCTTTTCCTAAGCTTACTGGTGCAACCTCAGGAGGTTATTCACTAAGGTGCGAATTCGATTGTCGAATTCGCAAACAGCAGATTCCCATAGTAAATCCGCAACAATTTCTCCATTGTAAAGTCGTGACAATTTTTTAAAGTTAAGATTGAGACAATTTTCCCATAATAAAGTGGCGACTGCGACAATATTCCCATTATAAAGACGTGACTGCGACAGTAGCAGCCTATTGCGACTGTCTTTATCTGGCGAGTTCACACCTATACGCAACAATTTGGACTTTATTGCATAACCCCCTGAGGCTTTAAACCTTAAATTTTGCACATTTTTTTACAAACACCAACACCTGGAATGCATAGTCAAATCAATAAAGACATATATAGTACTAGAATTATGATGTGATTGTAATGTTAACTAGGGCAATAAGAAGTTATTTTGCTTTAGCAGTTTTTACTACAAGCAGATTGACTAGAGTAAAAAAAAAAAAATCCACTGTAAATATTACAGACATTACCGTGTCATCATAAATTTGAGATGAACAGAAAACACAATTTATTTATTTATATTCAAAGTGCTAATAAAAAAATGTCATCATCATCATCAAAAAAATAATTCCTCTGTGACACGTATAAAGGCAGAGCTTATGGGCAGACACAATTTCAGATGATCTGCTTTTACTAGCTTTTTTGGAGACATGACATTTGTTCAGAAGATTAGCCAGGTTGTAATGTGTGGAATAATTGCCTGACGCGGATGTCCCAGAAGTGAAAACCTAATTGCTTGACAGGACTATAACTTTGCGCCGCTCTCTCACCTTGTTAGGTCTTTTTCTGATGCAGTTCAAATGAAGTCTGGCCGCAGGTGTGCCTAATTTACCTCACAACAGAATGTGTGGAGTTTAATTGCAGGGATGTAGTTTGGAGAAATTGGTGGGTGGAATATCAAGTGACAATGAGTGTTTATGACATATGGGGGTGTTCAGATGGATGGGGAGGGAAAATAGGTGAGCCGTGTTAAAGGGCGCACATTTAATTTGCAAACTCTGCATCTGGCAGAATGTTAATATTTTTTAAACTGAGAAAAACTGAATGAATGAAATGCAGATGCACATTTTTGTTACTTTTATACTGTTTTGCAGAGGTCAATACATTTTTTTTTCTGTATCTCCAATTAGTAAAAAATCTAGATGTAAATACTATGCAAGAGTTATTCAAGTACTTATTTTTTATTAGTTTTTTAATTAGTAAGAAGTTGTTGTGTATGTTGTTTGTTATGGAAATGTCCCTTTAACTGGTCAACTTCTAGTTACCTCATTGGATTTCATTAGGTGTTATTTTAAATCTTCTGTTGATATGTTTTATTGAACACCTATAGACTTTAAGGTCCAGATCAATATTCTAAAAAGAGTATAGGAAAACATTAATGAAAGATGGACAAAATGCTGATTTATCATTTAAGGGCAAGTACTATGAATCTAATAAAATAATTCTGAAGGTATTCATACATGGGGGGAATTTATAAAGGTAATTGAAAAAAAAAGTATCGATAATGGAAAAGATCGATATCAATGCGTTAATACTGCTACACTTTACATTACTTTCAGTGGAGCTCCTTTTCCATCAATATTGATATCGCTGATCTTTTCAATGGGGACTTAGAAAAAAATATTCTAAACCACCTCCATAGGGAATAATGGGTTTTCACCACCCTCAACCAGGCAAACACTTTTCCGCAATTAAAAAGGCTTAATAAATATTGATATCATTGATATTAATACTTTTGACATAATAAAAGGTGTATTAATATAACAGGAGAAAAGTTTATTCAATTTTTATAAATATCCCCCATAATGTATGCTAGAAAACATTTTTATACATAAATTTGGGGTCATGTTTTATTCCAGGGCTGATCTTTTGGGGGACTAGTCAATTCCGTGGTCCCCCATGACTTAACCACTAATCCTCCCCTTTGAAACTTGTGTTATAGTTTATCAAAATCAGTAGATTGACAAAATGAGGATCAATGTTCTAAGACAGTGGTGTGTATCCATCCTCCCAATCCCCAACAGTGCCTGGTTTGTTGATGTCATTTTTAAGAACAGGTAGTTCTATCATTAGCAGAAGTGCTTCTATGTGGTTGACTAAGCAGTGCTCCACATGTGTTCACACAAAAATCTCTTTGCATCTTCTAGTAAATTAATTGACCATGTCCGTGTCATGTCTAGTGCACACAAACACAGGATAAAATAATCTGAAATAAGTTTTCTCCAGTTTTAGTATATTGTGCTTCAAGTCCCTATTTTATTTACAGTAAAGTGGAGGTAGTCAGCATTACTCATGACTTATGTTGCTGCATATCTTTTCTGTTGCCGTTACACTTGATAAATGCAGGGCATTTGTATTGTTTATGGTTTTAATTGTATTTTGTTATATGTCTTGCTTTTGTATGGATTGTTATGAGGTAGTTAGCTTGTAACTGACTTTGTCATAGCACAGTCATTGATCCTATTTTTCTTTAAGCAAACTGTATGTATGTAAACAGTAGATTAATGTAGTCTAGAATCTTCTAAACATGTCAGCTCGCTTTGATTTTTATTCTAGCACTATAACCAATATTAGCTTTAATTTTTATCAAAACAATTTTAAAACAAGAGATGTCGTTCACAAAAAAAACAGTAATTCCAGAGTAAAGGGCTGTCAGGAAGATAATTGATGTAAATATAAACAATATGAAAGCCGATGTGTGCTTCTGCATTATGTTTGTGATCCTACATTTGTGAAATATTAAGGCCTTTATGTTATATTCCTTTCTGTAGATTCTTCCTGAAGTTTTTCCTGAAATGCAATCAGAACTGCCTGAAGAATGCAGGAAATCCAAGGGACATGCGAAGATTCCAGGTATTTTTATTAGGATGACCTTGTATCAGCATCAAAATAGTTTTCTATGCTTCCCTTTTATTTCATGGCTAATGTAAAGAATGGTAAGAGAGTCATTAGCTTATACACTGAGATGATAGGTGCACAGATTCTAGAACATCTTAGTTATGGGTTTGCTCCCATACTCATTACATCATTTCCAATGTGAAAAACTTCGTTTTGACAGGACGTTTTCATAAATTCAGAATTGTTTAATCTTTTTTTTTACTGAGTAGTACTATTCCCTAATCCCCTTCAAATTGTTTTTTTTTCTTTTCTTTATATAAAAAGCCTCCAGGAACAATTTAGCAAAATATATATATATACAAAAGGAGTATCATACAGTATATTTTCTGTAGGACATACGTAAAACAAAAGAAAGACAAATTTAAAAAAAACAAAAACAAAAACAAAGTGCACAAGCTTTCATTTCTCATGGATCTTAGCTCCAAGTGCCATTGGTAATATTGATCCATGCAACGAGAGCAGGAGGTCATACCTAGAATGACTGAAAACGTCCTCTTTGTCTTACTGAAGACTGAAAAAGGCATCCGTCATTATTTTGTGGTCAGCAGTGGAACCGCTGGTTTACAAAGGCACTTCTGAAGTCTGCGGATTCAGGCCTTTGAAATCCTTGAGATAATTTCAATTCTGCTAAACTATAATGGATCAGTATTGTACTTTTAGCATTGTACAAGGTAAAATGCAGGAAATAGTTAATACAGAAACAAAATGTGCTTTTTTTGGCTGAACTATGTTATTTTCCCTTGGTAACTGACCTATATATAAATTGACACAGCAAAGACAGTCATGTATTCTTCCTGCCTTTTTCTTTCATGCAGTGTAGAATGAAAACCAAAATGGAATGCACAAAATGAATTTTTTTTTTAGTTTATTCAGTATAGAAACAGTGCTACATATATGAAAGCAAACTGTCCTCTGAATTTTCCACTGCTATTTTCTTGTTTATTTGTTTTAAACAGTTATTATTGATAAATAAATATCCATACTTTTCAGTTATGAAGAAACTTTACATTTTTTTTATTTCAGATGGTCTCATTGATAATATCTGAATGTTTAGAAAAGCTAAAATGTTACTTTGTGGTAGTCTAACTTATAAAGAGTTTACATCATTGCCAGGTCACAGACCTATTTCTTTAGCAATAAGAGGAGAGGGTCTTGGCCACTAAAGCCTTTATGCATTCATCAGATGAAATCATTTTTTTTATTATTATTTAATTGTTATTATATTACCCCAGGCTTTACTATTCACTTCAGTCCCTGACCCATGGAGCTTGCAATCTAGTTTTCCTATTTAGTCACACACAAAGATGTATGTTTTTAGATTGTGGGAGGAAACTCACGTAAATGTGGGAAGAACATGCAAACTCCATGCAGATGGATTGAATTGAACCCAGGACCTTAGTGCTGCAAGGCAGTGATGCTATCCACCAAGCCACCACACTGCCCACACTGAAATGTTTGGTTCAGTATTTGATATGATTCCAGATATTTTATTCGTAGGTAAATTTGAATTGGATCAAATGTAAACCATGTGTTTTTGTCTGTATATTATTTAAGACACCTTGAGTCATTTATTAGAGCTAAGGCTAGGTTGACACGAGTGTATGATGCGCAGTGCAACATATGCTAGTGTGAAGAAAAAAAAAAAGAAAAATACGCAGAGGGTATTTTTCTATTGTACTTACCAGCAACAGTGTGAATGCTCCCTCGGCGTTCACATCACTTCCTGTGTTTTGCATCTTGGGTGCGGCGTATATACGCCGGCCAAAATGCAACACACAGCTTTCTGGACCCAGCATATGATGCGTGTCTGGAACTAGGTAAGTACCATAGGCTTGTACTGAGCCATATTTGTTTTTTTCACACGAGTGTATGATGCGCTGCGCATCATACGCTTGTGTGAACCTAGCCTAAAGCACAAAGAATTTAATAATTGTCTCCAAATATAAAAATAACAAATTGTATTCCTGATTCAGTTTCATATTCTTTTTAATTCATTTTGGATCATTTAACTGTTTTTGGATCACTTAATATTTTGTTTGCATTCTAAAATTAGAATTTTGGAACACCTTGGGCTACTTGTCTTTAAATCCAATTAGAGATTAGAGATATAAACTTGAAACATTCTCAAAATATTACTTTGCTTATGAATTAAGCAAATTTGTTTTAAATTCTTGTTTTTCCTTGTTTTTTCACAAACCTTACATTGTTTCAGTTTTTGATGATCTATTATTGAATGATACGTGTTCCAGCATGAACAGAGTTGAAAGGTTTTTGTATACAAACTGTATTATTGATCAGCTAGTGTTGCCCTACATTAAGAATCTGAGCAGAATGACTCTTGGATTCTTGGAGCTGCTGTTAAACAATGACAGAATGAGATACATTATGTCTCACTGTGTGATAAATATAGTGTGTCAAAATTCTAGACTTTTTTTTTGGTGTAATCATTATTATTCTACCAATTATCTATTATATATAAAATATCAAGTATTTACATAATGCTTTTCAGTGGTAAATCAGTTGCCATTCCAATACATACTGATAAAATGTAACTTGTTTACTGTTGTATAGTTTCATATTGATCAAATGCTCAAACTAAAATGATTTGAGCTCTCCCTGCTATTCCAGACACAATGGCATCAGAAATCTGTCATTTCCTGTCTAATTTGGGCCAGGATAGTATACCATTTTCAGGATACATCATGTGGAACTTATTCCGAAGGTGTTATTGGTTAACAAGGTTGTAGATTTGTGTGAATGATTCTTTTTCTTCTGCTATGAAGCAGCTGGAGTTAAAATAGCCTTATCCATCATTTCTTCTGTGGCCGTACTCTGAACCTGCAAACAAGAATGGAAGTCTTTCACTCAAAAATTAAAGAGGAAATTCCATTGACATACCAGGGTCAATCACAATTCATATGAACTTGAGCATGGATACTCTTCATGGACTGAAGCACTTTTACTGAATTCTAGATTTTTATATGCAAACACTGTTTAATAAGTTGGTAAACATAATTGACACATTTAAAAGAGCCATAAAATGCTTTCTGATTTAGTTTTGTTTGGTTTGTTTGTTTTTTTTAGTTAATTTGCAGTTTTCTCTATACATAAGTCATCTGAATGAGTTTTTCAGTCTTCTCAGTCTGTGCTAATAGTTGCAGGTATGTGGTGAACAAACATCAGAACAATCACCTGTGAAGCCTAAGTCTAAGTGACTTGCCACTGTGCAAAGACCTCCCTATGTCAAATTCAGCAGTCAATTCACTGCTGAGCGTTTTATTAATCATTAACAAGAATAAGAATAGCAGTGTTTTGGTCATGCTGTATTTAACTTATCAGTGTGTCTTTGGATTGTGAAGAAAAATTGAATGACTCAGATGAAGTCCTACAAACATAAGGAGATCATACAAACTTCATGTAGATGATGCCTTGGGTGGAATCAAACCCAGGACTCCAGCACTGCAAGTCAACAATCCAGTTCAATGAGAGGTGCAAGCAACAGGTACTTTATATGTAGGTCTCCTGACATATACAAGAGTATTTCTTTAGAGTAAAACTAACTTACTTTAAAGAAATGTGCAGAAAGTGCCTCTTTACATGAAAATATCCATGTCAGTGTATTGCAAGCATTTTTAAAGATGTCTTGTTCTGGCTGAAAGACTTCCACTTCAAAATGTAATAAAATTTTATAAGGAATGCCTTGATTAGAATGTTCAGTGCACCTGTAGCTGATTAAACAAACACAATGCAAAATCCAATCATATGCAAGCAAACTGATTTAGCAGGGACAGTGGGCTGGATTTACAAATGGAAAATGAAATCCTTTCTTAGAGAGATTTCCACAGGGATGTATAACTGGTGTAGGTAATTTGATTTAATTAAAAAAAAAATGCACACAATTGTCATCAACAGGGGCAATCCTTTAAAGAGGTCTAGTAATTGATAGCATCCAATCAAAAGTTGCCTTTAATCATTCTAGATTCCCTATTATAATGAATGCAAACTGCTGATTGGTTGCTATGTGTTACTGGACCTGTGCAAAAATTGCCCCTGCTAAAGAAATCACATGATATTTCCTTTGATTCCATATGGTATCAATATAAACAGTTCTGCTTTGTCTTGTTTTGTTTTTTGTAGGTTGTTGTATCAACAACAGTCAATGTGGATGGCCATGTCCTGGCTGTCTCAGACAACATGTTTGTACACAACAATTCCAAACATGGAAGGCGAGCACGCCGCCTTGACCCCTCAGAAGGTACGGCTCCTTCTTATCTGGAAAATGGTAGGCACACATTTACATGTCCTTTTTTCTTTGCAATGCTTTTTTCATATTTTATTTTTAATACATTCACTTTCATATCTCAGATCATTGACCTAGCAAACTCCTGAAGATTCCATTTTAGTGTATGGAAGAAACACTATGAGGAATTTATCTTATTGGGCTCCCAGCATTTTTTATATTTTTGTTTTTTTTGTTTTTTTGTTTTTTGTTTAATCAAAAGCATTTACCTCACAACTTTTATTTATTAACCCAAACCCTTTATTTCAGCTCCACCCCTCCTTTTTTTTCACCTTCTGCTTTTCTTGCAATTTTATTTATTTAATATTATTTTTGCTGGTCATAAACAAGAGGTACAGTTTTAAGGTTACATCTGTATATTTGAACCATTGGCAAAAACATGACCAAATCTTTAAAGAATTCATCATGAGGTCAGTTTCCTGTTACTGGGAAGACAATCTGCAGATGGAAGGTTTTGAATTCGGTAGAAGGAAAGCATTTGACCTTTCATCATATTAGTTGCAATACTTCTAGAATTAAATACATTGAAACTGATATATATAACTACCATTTGTGACTACATGTCTAATCTAAAGTTCTCTGTTATATTCTGGCACATTCATTTGTGTCTTTTTATAAAACACATTAACAGCGTGCTGTTTAAATTAATAACATATTCACAAACAGATTCATAGTTTAAAATCTGAAAGTATTTTGAAATAATTTAACCAGATATTCAATTCAGAGCGCAGTTTATCATCGGCTATGCTTCATAAAAATAAACTAATTTGTTTTTCTGCCATAATGACTGAGGTAAAGAAGAACAAAACTATAATAATTAGAGGTTGCCCTGAGCACAAGAGTCATTATAACCTATGACGTATTGTTTATCCCTCTTGTGTGCACTGAAGGTAGGTGTATGTTTCGCCTAGCAACCAGGACTAATGAGGTTCACAATTAAGAAGGTTGAATCCTCTTCCCTAGTCATTTTATCCCTAGAGAGACAAAACTGGCAACATTATAGGTTCAAGCAGGCATGCTCAACCCTGTGGTGCTAGATTTTGGTAGCAGTCCAAATTTAGCTTCCTCTAATGAGCTATTATGATCTTTGCAAAACACTAGTATTTATTGTTCTAATCTGTTTAAAAACCGACTCTAAGAAAGAAGGTCTTGTTTTGTAAAATAAGGAATATTCATTTTACCTTAATTTCATATGTTGCCAAAATTGTTTTGCCCCAACGGACTACGGTCAAGTTATATTATTTTGCTACTGCAGCTGTCTGCAGTGCTTACGTTAAGAAACATGCCTGTTACCAAAATGAGGACAAATCCTAATGATCTGATTACATATTAGAACACAGATTGCACATCATTGTCATGCAATAAATAAAATTTTTAGTTAAAATGTCAAATTAAAAATAATATTAAAATTAAGGGCCATGTTACATTATGTGTTGTGACAATAATGTCAAAACCAGCATCAAAACACATACAAACTCCAGAGGGCATTGTGCAGTTGTTGTGCATGTGATAAACTGCAACAAACCCAATTTTGTTGCAATTTAAACTTTATGTGAAAAGTCCAAATGTGTTTTGTCCCCTTTGCCTAAAATAGTCCTCATTTTCTTTAAGTTTTACATGTGTTTTGACCCCAAGTGTCAAAAAACATAATGTGGCACAGCTCTGACATCATGATATTGTTGTCATTTCTATCAATAATACTAATTATTATAATTATAAAAACTCTTTAAATGTTAGTTTAAATGTTAGCATGAGCTTATATGTATTTATAACCAGTGCAACTAAAATTGAAATCTAATATTCTAATAAAGACTCCAAAAGCCATTCATTAAATCAGGATGACACTCCAGGTTTTTCTCAAATAAACTTTTGCCCTGAAATAACAGTTAACATTTTGGTAAAATCTTGGCCAAGGTTTTATACATTCTGTTTATGTAGATATAATACATTTGCTTCATCTTCTCGCTAGCACCTTATTATCTTATCATCTACTATTTGCCAGCAATATATGCAAACACTCGAAAGACTATTTTTAAGCAAACAGAACCCCCCCTCCCCTTCTGCTATGATAGTGATATTCCTTTGAATATTTTCTCTTTTCACCAAGCATGTTAAATTATTCTATATGTTATAAAACAAGGGAAGGAAGAGTGGGTGTACACAGCAGTGGGAAGGAAAGCTTAAATATATTTTCCCTTGTCACTTTTTCCCTAAATGACTTACTAACACAGTATGAACGTTAAGCAACTTTACCAGGCCTGCAGCACAGAAGTGATTTGCATGCCAAGTCCTTGTAATGTCGTTAGGTTTATGCAATAACAACAACTGAATCCAGGCTGCAGGGTTTTCGTGAGTTAAAGTGAACAGATGGCCTTAGGAGAGGTAAAAGGTATAATCCTATCAGCTGGAGAATCACCAGCCATCTGGACATTCTAAGCACAATTACAAGACATTTTAGCAGGCAGAACAAAGAAGTCTTCATGAGGCAAGATTAGGCGTGTTTGAGTGCCTCAATATTGTGAATTCGGAAAAAAAGGTGACAAATGCTGTGATATTACTCAAGGGATTTGGCTGATTAATCAAAACTGGGAAGAATGGAGATGTTGACTAATAACTACCTCATAATAAAGGCACAAAATAATAAATAAATTTAAAAAAAATGTAATGTTTAGGTAAAAACGGTTTTAGTTCATTGTGGACAATTAAAGCGAAAGTAAGACTTAAAAAAAAAAAATCGAATAAAAAAATAAATAAATCGAAGCCCAGTTTCTCACAAAATGAAATCCGACACAACTTAAAATAGCATTTTTCATTTACAGTAGAAATCACTGAAAAATGAGAGTGTCATGAATAAAATATGACAAATCTACTTGTTGTAGGTAATTAATGAACATCAAATGAGCAGGCGACACCTACTGGATATCAAAGATACTCCCTTATTAATTAGCAAAAACATATTGCTAATGGTTAGGTGCGCTAGAATTTTAATGATATAGTCAGGGCATCCCCCTGAACTAGTTCTAGAGGAGATGTGAGCTGGCTAAGCTATAAATCTGCATGCGCGTGCTTTCTGCTGTTAACAACAAAATCAAGGGGATTGGAAATGAATGGTTGCCTTTTTGTTATTCTGAATCCATGTACATATCATCTGCTTAAGTGTATTGTGCACGTATACCATTATATTGCTAACACTGTCTGTGTAATTCATTTTACTATGGTTCCCATTGAACACATGTTCCTTTCTATATGTGCATTGAAATGTATGCAAATGCAAGCAGAAGGAGGATGGCTATTGGTACAGCCGCTCTACAAATTCCTAGATGATAGATCCTAGATTTTTTTTTCCTTCCCCCTTTTTCACCTCCTAAGTAAATATGTTTACTGTAATTTTTTTTTTCTCTTTTTGTGAATTATTTGCCATAATTGGCTGTGCTGATGAAGGTCATTCCCTGTGAGGAGACTTGTCAGTCTTTAGAGAGCTGATCCTTTTCAAATGCTCTCCATGCAATTAGGAAAAGCAAATGTCATTCGGAAGCCTCAGAAATGAAAATTTGTATGAACTTATTAGCATGAAGTCAACAGCTCTAGTTAAGGGCAGGTTCCCAGTGTGTGCTCTGTTCCTCTGTTGCAGAGGGATGTGCATGTGGAATAAGCAAATATAACCTCCACTAGTCCAACATTAAAGCAAACAAAGGAAGATGGCATGTCTAAAGTGTTCTAAACAACAATAGCTAATGGTGATTAACTAGACAGATATGAGAGCAGCCACAATTGACATTTTTGTAAAATCTGCTGCAGAGAAGAATGATCATGTCGTTCTTCCTTGTGAAAGTAGATAAAAGAAAGGCTTATTTTTATTATGCAAGACTGGTCCAAAGTGCCGAAACACAAATCGTTTTGTTACCGTCTAATACAAGCATAATTATTAATATTCATAATAACAGTGTGGAGTGGAGCAGGAACTGTCTTGCAAGCAACAAGTTTGTTTTTTTACGGATCCATCTATGGTCACTATGAAATAATAATGCAATATTTTGTAGTTATATTAAAGCAGATTGAAATAGTTTCATCTGATTTCAATTTTTTTCTATTTGTGTGGATATGTATCTGGAACGCTCTATAGAAATATGGCTGTAACAAAGGAATAAGTAGCAGTTAGGTTATGTTGAGGACAATCGATAACACAGCACTGTCAAACCAACCCCTGCAGGTATGATATAGAGTAGCAGAATTTACTTGTAATAGGGAAAGTGTATATCTTAGGATCTTTGCATGAAAGTCACTATACAAAAGACCATCAAAGCCAGTAAAAAAGGTCTGTCAACACCATGTAAAAGAAGGGCTGATCAAAGAGAAGAACAAAGCGGTTCTCACACAGGCTGAGCTGCCTTCAGCCCAAGCCTCTCCACAGTTTTACTAGCTGCTGTGAGCCTGGAGTGACTAGTGCTGGCTTCTGCCTACCGTATTCCAGAAACGCCATTGTAATAACTCATGCAAATGTGAGGACTCTGGAGACAAAAGGAGGTCAAGTAAATGGCTCAGGGATTCATGTCGACAAACAATATTAGATGTAAAATGTGTACCTTTGACAGTAGTATTAATATAGAGCTTTTGATTTTTTTTTTTCTCATGAAAACTCATGAAAAAAAGTAGTAATTATGGAACGGTGGAGGAAAATTCATGTTAGAACTCAAGGCAAAAGATCACAGATGGAAAAAAAAAATTAAAAGACCAACTAAATTAACAGCTTAGGAGAAATCAAAATTCAGAACATTTGTTCTTCCATTTTCAACCTTGTGATTGACTCTGCTTAGATCTGTACAGTAAAGCAGATAAATCGATATGCCACCTGCACGCCATGCTTAATCATCTATAAAAGCCATATTTGCACTGACACCTAATTTGTTGTATTTAAGCCATTTTTATTTCAGGCTGACTAGTAATCTGTTTGGCCTATGCTTTGTAGAACATACAACCATTTTCTTTAAATACATTTGCATGCCGGTTTTATGTTTCTTTTTTATTGCTTCATAATAATGTCATGAATTTTGCTTTCAGCTTGTTTAAATATGATTTATCATTGGCATTGAGTAGTGGTAACCAAAACAAAACTGACAAATTCAAACTCTTAGGTTTATATATATATTTTTTTTTTTTTGTGCAAGCAGCTACACCATGCATAAAAGCAATCAGTCCTAGTGAAGGATGGACCACTGGCGGGGCTACGGTGATCATTATAGGCGATAACTTCTTCGATGGCTTACAAGTCGTCTTCGGAACCATGTTAGTTTGGAGTGAGGTAAGTAGATAAAACCAATGGACTTTGAATAAAAGCATAATATCTTGTTTGATTTTAAAAAGCCGTCAATAATTTATCAGCAACTTGTATCAAGAGATTTGATTTCAAGCTGTCTCTTTATCCATGAATTTACAAGCAGTGACAGCTTGGACACAAGTATTTATTGCTAGGAAACTTCTAGGCCCTCTAGTGGAGAATGCGCTGCAAGAGGTCTTTGAAAACAATTGACCAATTAGTGTAAAACATTACTAGAAGCAGGCGTTGTAGACATATGGAGGCAATTTTCATATAAGTGATGCCCTGTGGCATTTCCTGAAAGCAAATGCAAAGATCCTTTGCAGATATTTTTTGAAAGACCAATTTTTAGATGAATTTTGAAGTATACAAAAATTTCATACTGATGACATAGTGTAAGCTAATTTCTTTAAGTAAAGTGATGTCTATTTGCTTAAGATTCTAAGACTGTTTATTATTTAATATCCATAGCTCATAACTCCCCACGCCATCAGAGTTCAAACCCCACCAAGGCACATTCCCGGAGTTGTTGAAGTAACACTTTCATACAAGTCAAAGCAGTTTTGTAAAGGTGCTCCTGGTCGATTTGTCTACACTGGTAAGTAAATATGTTTATTTAGCATAGTCGGCAAATGAAAAATGTACACCACAATTTCAAAACATTGGAAGAAGTATTGTGTTTTCTTGTTTGGGGTTTAACTGGCAGTTCTATTCTATTACTTTCAACATATATTGGGGCTGTGATCAGGAAGATGTTACTTTTAAATGCATATTTCTTATGTTCAGCAAAATGTGTTTAGGACAATTGTCGTCCTAAGATCTTTGTCTTTAGCCTAATTCTACAGAGGACTATAGATTCCTGACGCATGTGACTCTGAAGACCAAAATGTTGTACTTATACTAGCATTTCTCATAAAAAATAGCGTGTGTTCTTGTTTTTTTAACCTCTCTATGCTAATATTTAACCTATGCATCCAGGCATTTTATAATTCACAAGAAGTCTTCATTCAACCTTATAAATAAATGCATGCATTCATACAAGTGGTTATGCTGCAACAAAGGGTAGAGTAACTCACGTACATATATTAATCCTTATACATAAACTTATAGTAACATTTCCAACCATGAGTAAAACTAAAAGCATAGTTACCAGTTTATGGAAAAAAATAGATAGTGTTGCATCATTATCTTAAAAACACAGGGCACATGTCCTTTGTCTATTTTACCCAACTTAAAACTGATGTGATTGTATATGTACATTTAGGAAGGTTGTTATCAGGATTTTCAGGCTGGTCCTATTTTGAATGAAAGGGCCTGTGCCCCAGTCATCTTTAGCAACTAGTATCAATCTGCCAGATGTGTTGGCCGTTTGAGAGTATGGTCAGAAATGGTTTTAGGGAATTATCTGATATATTTCAAAACATGAGCATCAGTTACATAAAAAAATGTTTATATAGTTATAAAATCTATCTATCTATCTATCTATCTATCTATCTATCTATCTATATCTATCTATCTATCTA
>WMED01005180.1:0-19808 GCA_019650415.1 Pipa parva
GGGACCTTGATCCAGGGAATTATTCTGATTGCCATATTTGGAGTCAGTAAGGAATTTTTTTCCTAATGTGAAGATAATTGGCTCTTGCCTCATGGGTTTCTTTGTCTTCCTGGGGATCAACATTACAGGAAAATAGGCTGAACTGCATGGACTTGTGTCTTTTTTCAGCCTTATAAACTATGTTACTATTATTTGGTGCTAGTTTTTTAAGTTTAAAACATTGCAATTTCTAATGGTGGCTCTGAAATAATGAATCATTTGGCAGCAACTCAAGATGATAAGAATTTAAGATGTATTTTGAAGTTGATTAAACCAAAGGTCTACATCTTGGGCGACTGATTTCCATGTCAGTAAATGACTGAAATTATTCAAAATGATTCACATATTTTCAGACATAGAGGGGAGCTCTTCTTCAGAGAAGAAAGGGACAGAGTTTCGATGAAGACAATGAAACAAACTGGGTGTTTGCTCCAAGGGTATACATGAAGGCAGACAAAGAGAGATTTTGACATTAAGTAAATCAGGATAGACCTGATTAAACCTGAAGTGCTAACACCAACCAAGTCTTTTAACATATCTATTAAATGTTATAAAATAATTATTAGTCTAATACTAGGATTTTCAAACTATTCCTAAAGAACGACAGCAAATTACAACCCTGTAAATGCAGTAATTATTTATATTCTAAAAACAGAATGTATAGGTCAAGCGAAAATCTAAACGTATTATCAGATTTTATATGACTTGAAAATGGGACCTGTTTGGTTGAAACTATGGGAGAAACCATGTTTAAATAAAACCAGTGCCACTGTAAATTCTTATTACTTACCAAATTTGGAGTAGAAATAACATTCAGGCATGCGGCCCATGTCATACTCATGGAGAAATTCGCAGTGATCCCCTTTTTTACACAGGCCCCTCAGCCAGTGCTTGCAAACCACCGTCTTCTCTCCACTCAGGTGACGGAATGGACACATGGGACCTAATTAAAAGAGAAAAAAATGAACTATAGAATTAGAGCTAAACTATGTGGTTCTATATCTGTTGTACAGCTACAGCTACCAACATGAAATGGAATATGGGATTTTATGGTGTTTGAGCATTGCTAGGCCTAAGTACCTGGAACACTGGCCCTGGGTATTATGGTTAGTGCTTATGGTCTCTTTGAACCTGGATTTTTTTTTTTTCACAACAGTAACTTAGGGAGGCTGACACGTCTTATACCAACACACAGGCAAAGCCAGAGGGTACCGCAGCTAATGATGACTATGATCTAGCATTGCTTCAGTTTGTGTCAGTGCCTCCAGGGGGAGTTAGCTGCCAGATTTGCCTGGCAGAGGTGCTCTGCACCTGGAGCCATCCTCTGATCCAGGAAACTTCTAGATTTCTTCTACAGATTGTGAGATTTTAGAGAGAGTCTAGAATTCATACAACAACTATTGGTGTAACTGAACACTCATCTCTTGGTCTATAGATGTGTACACACACACAAAAAAAAATCACAAAGGGGAAAACTACACTACAGGATATCACAATGGACCAATTAAACCTCCAATAGATTACAATCTTATATGAACCAGCCCTATTTCCACCATCATGTGATAATATTATTTATGGCTCCTTGTATAGTACTGTGTAGCTTTGTAGCATTTTATATAGATGCCTAAGTTCCTTTCATTCACTACTACAAGTTGTACGGCAAACACTGACCTACAAAAACATGGTGGTCTGGCACATCCTGTGACCACATTTTAACTAGTTTATCTATAAAGGAGACACTTACCTTTTTTACATATCCCTTTAATAAAGAAATCACACACAGCTGCTCCGGACTCTGTATGAAAGCAATATACAAGAAGACACAATGACTCACTGTTACCCGCAGACCTGTTACTGCTTATAACCGATTGGCTAATCTTCTACCTTTGATATACTCTGTAATTCCCAAGACTATAATATAAACTAAGATATTAAAAGGACAACTACTGGGGAAAATGTTTACTTTGTAGATAAAACTGTTTGGTAGAGATAGAAAAAGGTTTAAGGGAAAGTAAAGTCACAAGCTGAACACATGCTAAATTCTAGCCAGGATTTGTTTGTATTAGTGCTGCTCTATCCCAATATGTCGGATAGATCATGGCTAAATTCTAGCCAGCCTGTGATTGTGACATTTCATACCTACATGAAGAACTGGGGTAGCTTAGAGAGAGGGGGCATAAGACCGCCTCCTTTGACCCAAAGTTAATGTGTAAGCAACACTGAGAGGCTTAGCATGGCTTATGCATGTGCAGAAAGTATCTATGCTACAGACACACCACAAATAGTAGGAAGATGCAGTTCCTGCTGTAGCGGCACTGTCCTCTTTGTTCCAGTGTTAAAACCAAGAAACTGGCTGCAGTGAAAGTCTCCTGACTGTCTGAAAGGACTAATTGAGGTAGCCATAAGCTGACTGTTATTTTGAATTCCAGCCAGCCTGTGACTTCAGCTGCCCTTAAAATCCATGATCTGTATCTTTTAAACGACCATCATAGCATGGCAGTTATTCCATGCAGTACTTTTAAAAATGTTTTCTTAGAATCTTGATTTGTATTATTTTGAGTTTGTTTTTCCTTCATACGGTTACAGCCATGTTTAACTGTTAAGTAAACAAACTGCTGCCTAGTCTTAATACTTTTTATGTCATTTTAGATAATGAAAATTTATTAAGCCCCCAGAAAGCCCAATTTGGCTACAACCAACAGAGAAAGAGACAAAACAAGCCAATAAAAAAATCAGGAATTCAGCTTCGAAGATGACATTTTTCCAGGTGCTGCACAGGAATAACTGCCATGCAAAGGCAATATTTTTGTCTAGTGTTTTTGGTCCATTTAATATAAACCCGTTCATAAGACGTCAGTAATCTCCTGATGGCTTTTAGCCCTGAAGCCTTGCCTCTTTCGTACATATGGACAGAATCACTGAAGATGAGCCTTTTAATCAGTAGATTAGCATAAACCTGGCTAATTTAGAAGTCTTACCCAGCCATCCTTACATGCAGGGACACATTTTCAACACCTCTGTTATATACTGTTATTATGTATTATTCATATCTCTAGCAAGACATAAAGGTCACTATGTGATTTTAGCCTAGTTTCTGGATGCCTTGTTTAACTTTTTAGTTACTACATCAGATATTACAATTATAGTTCATGTTGTGTGCACCACCTTCCAATATTATAGGTTCAAATGTTCAGTGGCAAATTCTGTCCAAAAATGAATTTTGGTTTTGCTATTATGTATTTAATAAGAATTTAAGCATGTGATATGCCCAAATTATATGGTTAGAAAATGGAAGTTGTGACTGTTGAATTAATAAAAGTATCTTTCACTTACTGTCCATCCCATGGAATGGCAGAAGCATTGATCCCCTTTGACCTTCAACATCTTTTTCAAGGTCAAAGCTGAACTTTTCCATTCCTGCAATAAGTTCCTGCATGTTGGCCAGACCCCCTCCTGGGCAGCTTCCTGAAACATAGATATATATTAAGCTTCAAGTGTTCTTTTTACAGAATTTCTAAGCAGTTCCAATAGTAATGTCATGCGCACAACAATATAAGATTGGATGTCAGGCAGCCTAAAGGGGACAATAAACATAGGGAACATTCCTGTCTTTCTCCTCTTCTTACTCTCCTGCCTGAAAAGGCATATACCTGTTTGTGCTGCCCACGGACCTTGGTTTAAAATTAAGGGTATGACCAGAGATCCTCCCTCACCACTGCAGATTAAACACCCATACTTCCAATCACATCCAGATTCTTCATTTTACTGTATATATTCATACACATATTCTTTAGCCCCTGGGTTGTGTTCTGGAGTTAGTATCAGATTGTAAATAACATTTGTTGAAAAGTTATCTGACCTGTGACTGCACAATCTTCATTCAGACTCTATAGCCAAAATGCTGATGTTTCTGCACATTAAAAAGGGCATTTCCAGAAGTTACTAATGCAGTTCTGCTTGCCCCTCCCTGCCAGTTGAAAGGCTGAAAGGGAATTGCTTTCCACTTCGCTGCAACTCGATATACACATAGCTGTCCCACAGATGACAATAATTGCCTGTGTATTATAAAGCCTAAATGTTACATGTCCACAATGTCTCTTTAACAAAGAGAATGTTTATATTGTAAAACTGCACACTAGTGACCTTGGAGGGTTTGAATCTTTTATTATTTTCCTGTGTTCTATAAACCATTTTCAGGGCTGACACAGTTCATGTTTTCATCTTGAGACAGAATTCTAGAACTTTTAAATATTACTGGGATTGTGAAGGGATTTCTCACATTATGATTTTCTTCATCTACATACAGTATCTCTTACACATTTTGAACACACGCTATCAATGTTGCAAAAGCTGTCAAAAGTTGAGATCATTTCAGTAGTCAACTGTAGCCTGATCCAAACCTGCTACCAGCTTACCCACAGTCAACTCCAAATCTGTGCCTTTCTACAGAAAATAATAAGGGGAAGTAAATGAAAACAAAGTTTGACTTACACGGCAGATAAAACACAGGTACCCACTTAAAGGCGAAATTTATTAAACTCGAAAAGGCCGACATCCCGTGTAGATCTCGGCTGTTTGATCATACCACTAATGTAAAGCACGGCTGCCTTTCCATTGGAAAACCCCATCGAAAAAAATCAATTGAAAAATATTGATTGACTTTTACCAATCACACAACCAAGATCTACTTGGAATAAACTCAAAAAGTGTTCAATAAATTTTGCCCAAAATTTGTCATAACTTTTTCTGCTGTGTAAAGTGTGAGCACTGCACTAATTGTGTGACAGTGCCAAGGGATCATGGAAATAAGTGGGCCTATTTAATTGAAGGAACCATTTAATTTGCATAAGTGCTACATGGTTTAGCCCGAATCAATATTTCAGCTTAAATGTGTCTGTCGATTTGGCATTACCAGCAACAGGGTTTGCCAGTGTGTTTCTTGGCACTAAGGTCACTAAACACTCTGCAGGTCTAAATTGGTTATGACTGTTGTAACAGTCTGTAAGGGAAGAGGGCGCTATTAATAAAGGTTTTGTTTTATTTCTGCATTACTTAGTGCTCCCTCTTCCCAAGCCATAACTATATGCAGCCAGTTGAGCTGCTCCAGCCTGCAGGCACAGTCCTACTATTCAAAGGTGTGAAAGCCATACACAGAGCTTTAACCAAATGTTATCTGTTCAGAAGACACAGACAAATGAACTGAACATGCCTATCATCCATTCGCCAATAGGCTCCAATATCCTTTAACTCTGATTGGCTGATCGCTTTCTCTCACTTATTACACACTCCCTGTGATTGGCCCAATTTGGAAACTCTCCATTTGGATGGTTACAGGCTTTCTATACTTATTTTGAATTTAAAACTGGGGCTGGAACCTCTTTACCAGGTTATTGTGGTTCTTATGGAGCCTCGCAGAGGATACAAGATGCAGCTGTAATCTTATACTCTGTGGATATCCAAGGACTGCCCAGCTGGGTTGCAGCAGCTGAAAAGATACTGGAAAGAGACCAAGCAAGGTGCTACTGATTACCTGAAACACGACGGGACCAGCTTTGGGCAACTGTTGCAGGGAGGAACAGTTCAAGGACAACAGGCAGCAGGGTGACTTGTGATGCTGGTATATTCTGTATTGTTTGGGTAGCATTATATTCCTTTCACTCTCAATAAAGCTATCACTTTGCAAAGAGCTATTGTTGGTGTATTGCTCTATTCCCACAACCTCCCATGGGGTCATCCTGTGACAACTGTTAAAAGAATACTAAATGCTCTTTCCTTCCAGGGTTGATTCTTTAGGAGGGAGAGGGGCAATTCTTACCAGCAGGGAGTTTATGTTCCTCCTGATCTTAACAAGCACTGTGATCCTCTTCACTTTTTGTTCCTGTGTGTTTTGGTGAATTGAGTA
The DNA here is from genome assembly GCA_019650415.1 of Pipa parva. NCBI lineage: Eukaryota > Metazoa > Chordata > Amphibia > Anura > Pipidae > Pipa > Pipa parva. The sequence continues at coordinate 5,942 of WMED01005180.1, forward strand.
AGCACAATAGCAGTTTTCTGATGTAATCCACTATGCAGTGTATAACCAAGCTTAAGTCCTATCACCCCTGCATCATGGGTATTTTATACACCTTGATTATATAGGGAATATGGTGCCAAATCATTCATTCATCAATAAAACCATAAAACATAGATGCTGTATAGCTAATATGTAATGTATTTATCTGCAGCAAAGAGTTCCATCACCATACTAAATACGCAGAATAGACTCTTTGACAAGGTACAAATTTGAAATACATCTTGTAGGGTGGGGCGGGTTATTATTTTTGCCATCGGGCTGTGTGAATAACCCGGATGGCTTCAGAGGGCCGGGAGGCATGTATAGTGTGCTGATGCCTACGGTGGTTGGCCACACCCCCCATTTTTACATCTTGCCGCAGGCCGGTCTTAGAAGTATGGAGGGCCGTAGTTTGCCCAGGTCTGTTGAAGGGCAATAAGGAGCAAGAGACAAAGCTACAAGGCTATACTCAAGTACACTTGATTAAAGGGATGGTATGGTTAGCTTATTTTATGTTTGCAGTTTCTATGGGATATGATGGAGATTTATTTTAAAACTAAAGGAAGAATACTTTATTCCACCAGCAATTTAGGATTTCCCATCATATAATACATGTAAAATAAGATGTACAGACCATACACCTTTTAAGTTGGGAGAATGAAGGAAATGCAGTACAAGGCTCTACCGATAGTGATATAGACATGTGTTAAATACATTTCATGTCTTCCACTTTAAAAGACAATGTTAGCATGAATGCTGAACTGCAAATCTGTAATCATTACCATTTCATGCTTTACACGCCTAGATATTTGGTATGCAGCTCTGAACCTTTCAAATGAAACTTTCTAACAGCTCCATGTAATAATAATAAATTAGTTTTACTGTTCAGGGCTGGACAGAGTCAAGTGCAGTCTGCAGTATAGGTCTAAATCAGGTAATATTCTTCCCACTGACGATATGAAAGGTGTTTGCTTCTAAATAAATGTGAAGAGTAGGATAGAGGTTCCTCTGTTTGATTTGAAGAGAATCCAATATTTCTTTTGTGTTAATTTGACTATAATATTTGATTTTATTGAAACAAAGTTATATCCTTAAAATGACTTCTAGGTTTAAGATTTTGTCACACATAAGCATTTGTAACTGAAAAAGCTAGATTTGGTTTAGGGTTGCACCCATCCCTTTAACACTATACACACATAAAATCCAGAAGCAGCAAGACTAATTTCAGATTTTATTGCCATGACCCTTTAGTACAATTTCCTGTGATTTGGTGAACCCATTCATTATCTTCATATTAGAACAGACAAAACCCTATATTTCCAGTGGTCTTAGTCAACCCCTGGAAATCGTCATTCAACCCCCAGGTTGAGAACTGCTGGTTTAGATTCACGTTTCAGGCTTCAGCTGTTTATAAGCAACCTTGTAGAATGCAATTAAACTAATTTAAAGGGGGTGAGGTAGCAACTCTAATTTGCTTTTTAATGGCCATTTTTTTAAACAAAGTAAACATGTTGGAACTATTCTATATAGTAACTGAGCAGGGAAATTTGTACTAACATTTTCATTGTTTGTATTCTGAATCCCTAGTTTAAGAACCAAACTAGGTTCCCTAAAACAGATACATAGGGTGGTCTAAAGGTGCAGAGACACATAAATAAATGGAAAGATGTTGCTGGGGATGCTGTTCTGCGTGTAGCATGTTTCTAAGGGGAAGGGGAAAATCTGTGTGCAGTGATGTCCATCACGGTGGCCATTTTGAAAACTACACACAGTATGGCATACCTAACCATTGTTTTCCATTTATTCAGGTGTCTCCAAACCTTTGCATTACCCTTTAAAATGCTGCTATTTTTCTTTCACATGTGATGCGATTTCTCTAGCGAGAGCAGTTGTATTGCAAATTCTCATTTATATTGCTTTATGGATAAAAAGTAAACCCCAATCGTTTAAGCAACTGACCCATATGTAAGTATAACAATTTATTAACATACCTAATGATTCTTTTGTCTTAATTTAGAATTACAATCATTTGGATACTTTTTTTCATTATACACTTACCAGTGACATTTACTTGGTAGATCCCCACCCTTGTGTTATATCTTTGGTAATGAGCTATACAGGAAGTGACATCACACTAATAAACCTCTGCCATGTTGGAAATTTTGGACAGAGCAGGAAATATTACAGCTTCCAATTTAGTAGTAGCTTTGTGGTCTGCCAGTATAAAGTCATGGGGCCAATGAAAAACATTTAATTGTATTACATCTTTTGTTGGTCGAATAATAATACACTAGTAAATACATATTGACATGCATCTATAATGTTATACTAAATAAGATGCCATAATAATATGTGGACAATTGTAAACAACTGTTTCTTAAAAACAAACAAGAACCCAAGCCTCCCCTTCCTTATTCTATAACTAGTTCTTTCAGTTAAAACTTCTTTTTTTGTTAATTAAACAATAACGAAGCAACGTTTCTGGGGGTTAATCAGTGCTTTGTATATCTGCACTGATGGTCAATTAAAAAGGTTAAATACTGGATCCTATTTGTGTGTGTGTGTGTGTGTGTGCAAATTCTATTCTACATACTGCTGCATTAAAGGATATTGTGGCATGTACAGTATGTAGTAGTATAGTCCTTCCCTGATACAGTGCACTATAACGATTTTCTGATTGCGCTTAAAATATATGGCAAATGCTCTGCAGTTTGCACCTTTGGTCTATTGACTGAGCAATTCCGACATTTCCCAGTATCCCAGATTCCCTGCAGACTGACCATTAGACATGCTTCATGTGTTTTGCAATTTTGCTATGAGGCATACCCTAGTTATTCCACAGTTTACCTGCCAGAAATAGCAGAAAGATACTCTGCAGTATGTCAGACACTCCCCATGTATCATGCACTGCTGCAGTCTTTCTACAATCAGACATGCACCACATGCTTTGAAGTTCCCTTTTCAACTATTAACTAGGTGCTCTGCAATATGACCATTAGCCATACCCTTGGCAGTATGTCAGACGTACCTCAGATGCTGTGCAGTTTATCTATCAGATGCACCCAAAGGGGGTAATTAAGGAAAGAGCGAAGTTACCTTGCGATGCTTCTCATCAGTTCGCCGAGACGGGTACGTGCTCCCTGGTCTCCTGCACGCGGAGATCAGCGAACGCTTTAAAGGTACTTACATGTAAATAAAAAAAACTCTGTAAATTGTGGACTAAGGGGGTTATTGGCTAAAGTCCAAATTGTTGTGTGAAGATGTGAATTTGCCTGCTAAAGACAGTTGCCATAGACTGCTACTGTCACAGTTGTGTCTATATAATGAGAATATTGTTGTGGTTGAGGAATTGATATGGAAATCCACTGAGAATTTGGCAGTTGAATTCTCACTTTAGTCAATAACCCCCTAAAATGTTTCCAGAGCTCTCTCAATCTGCACTTATATCAAGTTTCTCAGTCCTTGTTTTGCCTAGGTATGTTAAAAGCTTTCTGCTTTCCCATCCCCTCCTGTACTGTCCCACTGTACTGTCAATGGATTTTTTTCCACTGAAATTTTGATTTAGATTCTGTACTTTTGTCCTTAATCCTTTTGAAATAAGACCTGAGAGTAGGAAGTGTTTAGTGTTGACAGTGTGCTGTGCTGCACTTCCTTATATTTATATAGAATACATATATTATTACAGAGTGATGTATCTTCATGATTATATTCTTGTAATTGACTTTACTTGTTCTGTATTAAGCACCTTCCCATATCTGTATTATAATTCTATTGTTGAATTGTACAGATCTACATAACCTTTATAAATAAATATATATATATATATATACACATGTTTAATATCTTTAATGGATCTGGTATATTTTACCCACTTACTATTCCCTTTTTTGTGGGAAAATACAAGAGCTTACCTTACCGGCCACAGGAGACAACTACTACCAGGGCCATTGACTGAAAGACCCAGACCTGCCCTTGAATGCTGGTAACTTCCTGTATGAGTAGGACAATGGCATTTTTCCACTGAAGCCCATAATGGTGTATATACAAAACTGGGAAAGACGAGATTGCCCTTGTAAGGGGGGAAATACTAACTGATCACGCTCCATCGCTGCCTTCTGCTTCAAAATAAAGCCGATCTTCTGCTGTCCCTCCTTACTTTCTGCTTTCTCTTTAACATCAGTGATAATTTTTCAAACAAAAACAGCGATGTTGAAGGGGAGGTGTGAACCAAAGGAGGATAGTGAAGGTGGAACAGAAGAAAAGAAGACCAACTCTATCTTGAAGCAGGAGGAAGCCATGGAGTGATGTAGGTGATTGAGAAGTACTTGCCCCTCCCCCCTTAAGAATTGAGATAAAATAAAAATCACTTCCTGCTGTAATCAAAAAAGTGCAAAAGTCCATACATTTAACCAAGTGGTTTAAGCACTACTGTGGCTGTATACACTAAAAAGGAGAATTTTCAGTTATGATCTGGGTTATTTTCATTTACAGTCTATATTATAAGCCATTTTTTAAAAACTATTAATATAATGGAAGAAACGAATAGGAAAAAAATATTAGGTTACTAAGCGGTGTGCTGTGTATCTGTGTGGAAACTAGGTGGCTTGCTGAGAAATGTTTCATGAAACTAGTTGGCAAATAGAAGAGCTATAGAGCAATGTACAATAAAACTTAAGAACAAATGGGAGAGCTAGAGAACAATGTGCAATGTTACTGGGGGGCAAAAGGGACAGCTAGAGAGCAATCTGCAATGTTACTGGTGGGCAAAAGGGAGAGCTAGAGAGCAATCTGCAATTAAAATGATAGGCTTATGTGAGAGCTATAGCACAAACTCCAATAAAAATGGTGGGAAAATGAAAGAGGTAGAGACCAATGTGCAATGTAACTTCATTGTTGTGTTGGCACAGCCTATAGTTCTTATTATATTTTGCTATTAAAAATACTCCTTAGTTTGACACATTCATTTATGTGGTTGTCAATATTAGTGGCTGAGTTTGTGCTCCATGTTTCTTTATACCTTCTCCACCTAGGTCCACTTTCCACCCACCCAAAATTTCAGTTCTGGCTGCACAAACATTCTAAACCAACAGTGTCATTTCCTTTTGTTGGCAGTGGACCTATTTTTCTATTGAATGAGTTAACTCCATCTCCTACTCCCCCTCTGAGATCATGTGACTCTTGCCAGACAAAGGCTTAGTGTACCAGGTCCGAAGAGAGGACAGCCAGAGCTGGCATGTGACAGGAGCTGTTATATTTCACTATTTCCATACATCTGTGTTTTTTCCATTCCTTGTAAAGGCTCTTTGTAAGAAAAAAAAACAAATTCCTAAAAATGCATGTGTTTGGTTTCTTTGGGAGAAATATCTACTAGATTCCATTTAATATTAAATTCCATCTATTGCTGTTTTTAATATTCAGTTATTAATGTTTTCTCATACTGCTGATCCTGGCCAATTTATGTGTGAACTCTAAAACAGAGAATCTGTATCCAGGTATACTGTACATAATCAGTTCCACCATGCTATTATGGTGCAATTCATTTGGATCTTTTAAATGGGGAACAAAATATTTAATATTATAAATTATTACTTTATTAAATATATACAGGGGAATTCATCAAATGGGGCAATCTTCCTAGTGGTCTAGCAACCAATCAACAGTCAACTTTATCTTAAGCAAGAATAAGAAAAGACAATTGATTGGTTGTTATATGTTACTAGACCTCAGTAAAGTTGCCCCTGTTGATAAATTCCTCTGATAGTATTCAAACATGATGAACTGTTTATACCAATCGTGTTACCTGGTTGCCTTCCCAATTGCTGATTACGCCCCTGCTCTCTGATGTGTAGTCTGTGGCTATCTATGTATACAGTATGGAAGTAGGATTAGGCAGGTAACCATTAAGTGCCATAGGTTTAAAGCTGAATATCTATGAAGCAGTTCATCAGTTCATAATTTTTTAATTAATATATTTTAGAAAAATATTGATTCCTAATAACAAGCATTATGTGGCCAAGGTGTTGACCCCTTGCTCTCTACGCGTTTCGCCTTGTCGGCTTCTTCAGGAGATTTAGTGCAGTACCAATGACTTTATATTTAGTACTGTACTAAATCTCCTGAAGAAGCGGACAAGGCGAAACGCATAGAGAGCAGTCCTGAGTGAGGGATTAACGACAGTGCAGCTAATTCTAAAATACTAGTTATGCCCCCCTGATGTTTTGACCTCATCGTTTGGTCCACATTGCTGGATTTTTGAAAAAGCTTCTTATTCACATGTGTTTGTGTGTGTGTGTATGTATATATATTTATTTTCATTTTATTATTAAAGTTTGGCTTTATTACACTATGAAAGCATTTTATCTCTCCTCAACTATCCTTTGATTGGGAACACATGTACCATAACAAGAGATTCATTATCAGAAATTCGGATGTTTGGGGCATCTGAGGAGGAATCAACATCGCATTCATCAAGTGATATTATTAAGGCATTTAATAATACACTTCTGGTGAGCAGTTAGTGAAAATATTTTCTCTCATTCCACGATTTTTGGGTGTATTTTCATCGTTCCTTTGTACACAATCCTTGTTGGCTATTCTAAAAATTCTTTTGATATAACAGATTCATGCACTATTTTGTGCTTTCTGTCTTTTGCGCTTTTCTCTACTGAACTTTCCACAGTACCTTTTTTGAAACTGTATGTTGTTACAATCACAGATTTATCTGCAACATGATCAGTCTTCAGTTAAACCTAGGAAATACAGCTGGTGTCCTTTCTCAGCAGGCATTGTTACTATTAAATATGCTAGTCAGGCCTGTTCCAGACACAATCTTTGCATTATGTTGTGTTATTAGTAAAAAAAAAAAAAACAAGAAAAAACATAACTCTCCGGGTAACTAAACATGTTACACAAAACATCTTTGTAGCTACTTTTTAACACATAATCTCAGTATAGTTTTTTTTATAATCCATTGTTCAAAAGATCCTCAGGTCTCACCCAGGAAGTCCTGTAATACAGGTTTAAAGAATAATCCAGCATGAACTAAGGTGAATCTGTCAAGATGAAGTAGTGACTGTCTTCACGTGTCCCTGTAAGGTTCTCTTTAAAAAGAGTTTTACTACAAGTCTTATCAGAACAATTTATGAACTCCTAACGTTCCATGCACACTTACATTCTTAACTGCAATCTCTAGAAAGGTAGATTTAAACATTCAAAAATATGGCATTAATGTTACATAAAATGATTAACGTTTTCCTGATCCTGTAGCTTTAAAGAACTAAAACTAACTCCCCCCACCACACACACACACACACACACACACAGATAACAATCACCCCCTAGTACTAATGAGTATTAGTTCTCCTTTAAAAGTACGTGTATACACACACACACACACCTCTAAAATGGATCGGCTACTCTGAGCAGATTACCCCGTTAGATGTAATATGCAATAATATATTCCTTACTTCCTCTGGTAAAAATAATAATAACTTGAACTTTTTCCATAAGATTTTTCAACATTTGGATGATTTATATGGATTATTAAAAATAAATTTATTTTGATTTATTTAATCTGCTTGTCTGAAGAACTGGAATCTTCTGAAATATATTTTGTTTGGCTCATGAATAGGAATCAGAAAAAATGTACTGAAAGAATGCCTAGGGATACTTGGTTTATTACCTTTGCCTTGTAAACATGGATTGCTAGCTACCTAGTAGACTGAGTTCTTTTAAAAATAACATTCAAAAACAGGTTTATATATTTTAGGACAGGGGTGGACAATTAATTTTCCCATGGGACAACATGAGAAATAGGAATGGCTTTAGAGGGCCAGACTGCCCCTACACCACCCCCTCCCACACTGTGCTGACCCCTCCTTCCTACTCCCCATCCTCTGAAGGAGGGCGCTATCTTGGTGCTCGCCCCCTTCTTCTTCCAAGTCCCAACTTCTTCCCTGTCCCAGCTCCATCTGATCTAACACTTAGCGCTATAGCATTCCTCTCTCACAGGAAGTTGAATGCTTTCAACTTCCTGTGAGAGAGGAACGCTGTAGTGCTAAGGAGCTGGGACAGGGTAGAGGGCAACAAGCATGGTTGCCTACCCCACGGCCCGGCTCCGTCACCTGACATTAGCAGAAGGGCCGGGCCAAAGTTGTCCACGGACCGTAGTTTGCCCACCCTTGCTTTAGGATCTGGTCACTGTCCTTTAAATAGGGATAGTGTTTCAATGCATCACTGTATTATATGTAGTCATCTCTGTTAAATTGAAAAAGAAACAAAAACATTTATATAAATGACAGCACAGAAAAGGTACAGAGCATAAATAATTCTGTATTGTGTTTACAGCAAAATGTCAGTCTCTTGGCAACCAATAACCCCTCATACCCCATTTCAACATAGGTCGTTAAAACTGCCAGTACAATCTGTTTCATGTCTCCTTTGTCAACATCCTTCATTGTCTACTGAAAAGAACAAAATCCATATGTGTTCCCTCTGCAATTTTCAAGAGTACAAAAAACAGGGTAACAGTCTTGTAATAGTCTACAAAATAAAAGCATGATGTCATAATTTACTCAGTACTATAGACATCACAATAATCCCCAAACACAGTAGTATTCAGGGGCATAATAGCTGTAATGAAAGATTAGTATTCATTGTGCCTACATTTAAATAACTTGTCAAAGTCCTGCATTGTGTTGTACACCCTCTAGCAATGTCTGTACATGACTGCTTGTTATTTTAGGAAATAGAACCACAAAGAAACAGTGTTTAACCTTGAGACCAGACCCCCTCTAAGGATGAATCCTATCAGAATCCTAGATGTTGGCAGACCTTCCTCAGTTAAATCATTGGGCACAGCGAGAGTATTTAGTAACTAGAATACAATATTTTGCATATGGAAAGCCTCAGCTCAACAACAGATCTTCCAGATTGTCACAAAGTTTGTTTTCTTCAGTGAAAATCCTATTATTATTGTTATTTTTTACGTAAATATGGTCAGCTCCAGAAAAGGAATCAAGGGGAGCAAGTAGTCCTCTGTAATCGGTCACTATTAAAAGAAATGTAATGTAGATTTTTGTGTCAGTGAAGTTACAATAGCTTAGGCATTTACATCAAATATTGACAAATTCAATATTGACAAAGTCTGTGAGATGAAAATCCATTTAAAATGTATCAACAGAGGAAGTCACCAACTGAAACATTATTTGTTAAAACCTTCAGCCCCTATCCTCTTACCCAGTTGTTGTGACCTCATGCCCACATGCTGTGTTTTAGCAAAGGGAAATGTTCCATGGAATGGTAGACTTCCATGAAATATAAAGATTAAAATCTGATCTAGATCTTCCATATCCATGTTGGAGTGTCTGCCTTTAAATATCTCAAATAACACTTCCTCAGATTTCTATGAAAAGCATTTATGTGGCAGGGGTATTTTAGGACAATATTTAGAGTTTTAGATTTGATGCAAGTCATTTTTACACTCTGATTTCATCTTCCTCTTCCTCCTCATCCATAAAAGAAAAGTCTCTCCTTTGTTTACCTTCTACAACTGTTTTGTCCCTGGACACAGTCTGGTTATTTTTATTTACAAGGCTGTTGTGGACTCTGCCAGTGCTTGATGCACTGCAGCCTTTTGTAGGAGCTTGTGCTGGGTATCCTGTTTGTGGAGGAACTGCAGTACAAGAGGAAAAAGAACTCCGGCCATTTCCATCAAGGTCATCAAGACTACAATCTAGATCCTTCTCCCACTGACTCTTCTCCATGACACTCAATATATCCCCTAACATAGATGGGCCAAGATCAATATGGAATGACATGATAGACTCTGCATGTTTCATGCCAGAGGAAGCCTTTGGGGTAGTCTCTGGCAAATCAGTTACTTCTCCAAACTCCTTCTCCATTGAAGCAGAATCTGAGAAGGTATCTGGGCTTTGGGCAGAAGCTCCATTTAAGTGTTCTTCAGTAGTCTTCTTGACTGGACTGGAAGAAAGACTTTTAGGTAGTTTCTTAGAAGAGCTCTTCTCAGCTTCCTTTTCTGTTAACTGTGGTAACGAAACTGCATTTTTTACAAAGATAGCAGAGTCTCTAAGCGAACCAAGCATGTCTCTACGGTCACTACGCGTCACAGAAAGTGACCGTTTGCTGCTACGAAAGGTCCTAGAGAGCAGTCCTGGCTTGGGGACAGATTCTTCTGATTCTAGCTGGTCATCTCCTTTACTACTGAGAAAAGAGGTGTCTCCAAATGCATCACCAGACCTTCCAATATGCATTGTGTGTCTGAAATCCCCCAGAGGAGCACTAATCATTTCCGCTGTAAGGTCAATCCTTGAGCGCCTCTTGGATGCATTGGGATGGGTGACCAGCTGCTTCAGTATAGGCATCTTTACAACTCGAATAAATCAACTTAAACGTCCCACAGTTTATGTAAAAAAAAAAAAAAAAAAAATCGCCTTTTAGGAGTGTAGTCGAATTCAGGTTTCCAAAGGCAGAAATGAGCCAGGTGCTCAGGACATGAACTCAGTAGGGACACAGAAATCAATAGATTTAGGTCAAGAACGGAAGTTCACTTCTTGTTCCAACCACCACAGGTCCTAAGGAGACACATAAACAAAATGCACAATGTAAGCAAAGTTATCATTTAATTTAAGAAAACATATTATATAAATATATTTATAATAATATTATATGATAGAAAAATTTAAACAATATAGAAGTATTTTTTTATATGACATTTTTCTATTCACACCTTCCATAAAATGTACATGTGTTATGCATCACACATAGCACAAATTGTGCCAGCAACAATAAATGCTTCACCAGCAGGTAAGAGTGCATCATTACAGGCCAAAAAGCCTGGCCTACCCACTTTAGCGTACAGTCAACAGCCTCTGTTAGTTTGCAGATGCTAAATGTTTGACATATAGAATCTCTAAGAGTAATGATACAAATGGTAAATTGCCCAAGTTTTCCATTTCTTATATCTATGTAACATACTCAGTGGAGATTTCCACTGATTAGAAAGGGAAATGAATCAGCGCAGTTTTCCATGTTCCATTTCTGCAAATTCTACCAAAAAGGTATCTGTGGGATAAGTAGATGTAGTAGTGTCAAAAAAAAAAATCAAAGAAACAGGGAGGCAAAACCATGTGGGATGAATGTTTAGGGGAACCTTCACATAGAATGGGCAAAACTGTTTTTTGGATTAGGCCAAATAATCTAGATATATTTACTTTAAAAGCTTGCTCTTTATAGACCAGCTAGGACAGAGGCCAGCAGACTTAAATGAGGAGGGAGTAATTTCACTTCTTCCTCCAGCAGCGACAACTTTTTTGTGAGCCGCAAAGGGGGAGGAGTGCACTTCTCCCGACTACATGACCTGCCAAGGGCCAATCAGAAAAGGCGTCAGAGGTCATGAACGGGAGAGGTGTGCTCCGAGCCACACGTTACCATTATTGTCCTAACTCAGCTTTTGGCATCCACTGTCAAAATGCAGTTTTCCTGTAACAGTGACTGACAGTTCTGCCGATACCCTCTTTGGATTAGGGATGGAAAACATGACCAAGAGTTGAATGTATCACCACATGAAAATGTTCTTCTTTATGATTAGTACCCATGGGTATTTTACCCATCATGCAACTTTCAATAACTACATTCATACTAACTCTTATTCACTACAGGCTGTCTACTAGCTAAAGAATGATATAATTTATATCATTTTTAACATTTGATTTAGAAGAAGGGTAGTCACCCTAACAATAAACAATCCTCCGACACTCCAGTGTAAGCATTAAAACTTAACTTTTATTCATAACCGTATCCAGTATGACATAAAAGAAAAAAGGTTAAAAAACAATGAATGAAACGGCCTACGCGTTTCATGCATCCGTGCATAGTCATGGCACTTTTAAAATGTGAAAAATACACGTTTATAAAGGATCCACCGAAGGGTACATTTCCGGCAGCATTCAAGCCCTGTTAGTATTCAATTGCAATGTGTTAATAATAGGCCCTGCCATATCCTGTATAGTAGGTGATAACAAGCTTTCAAAACAGTTTAAAGGGATATAATTAAAAGAAATACTTAAAGGAAATGGGATACAAAGACGCAGTGGAATAAATCACACACTGTTTGGTAAACCACATATCATCGTCTTACAAACACACAGAGGTCAGTCACCGGCATCAACCATCGGCTACCCCGCATGATCATCCAACATATCGTGACTTCAGTAAGTAGACCCACCAGCCTGCATACAAGGTAAGGTCTGCCGTATACATATCTTCGATCCGCAAGCATAAGATGTCAGTTAACCACGTCAGCTGTATTGTCGCTGCACACGATCATCCAATACATTTCAAAAGAAACTTGATTCTCCAACGTGCACACACAGCAATGCTTGTTATTTATGTATCACCTACTTATAGACATGCTAAATCAATCGTCCACTTTAACTTCTTCGCCATCAAATACAATCATCAAGTGTATCATGACCTCGGTGATGTCGAATGAAGTTTTACATAAGGTAAATATATAGGACTAAGGGCCTATAGTATAATGGTGTAGTTAATATTAAGTTTAAAGTGTAAATGTATATATTAACTCAGAATCGCTATCTCAAGATCTATAGAATTGCTGTCATTATGCACCCTTCAGTGTAAAACAAGGATCGGTTACGACAAAGATACCATTTCATGTACAAGCTATACATATCAAACAAACTGTAACAAATCAGTCAATTGTTGTTAGTAACATTCTGGATTACATACATTTTGCTTAATTAATTTGAAGTGAGTGAAGACAGGGACTAATAATGCATCTGAAGTAAAAAAAAAAACAGGGGGGGCAGGAGGAAATGATATATATAAGAAAAATCAACTTTCAAAAATCAACTTGATGTAGATCATTAAAAATGAGGCAACAGTTAACCATAGACAAAGAGGGAATTGTGTAATGGATGGAGTTTCATATAATGTTATATTTAATACTTATATCCTTAAATTATTAAGTTATTAAATATTCCACATTCAATCATATTACAAATCATCAGTTATTGGGATGGTGAGTGAATAAGATAAGTTATATATCACTTGTAATTGTGATTTAGTGGCTATAATGGTGAATGATAAATCATGTGAAACAGAATATAATATAATATATGTACTTAGTGACAATGTTTACAAAACTAAATAAATCATGAATGAGTGAATATGAAGTGTAAGTATATATCAACTATAAAATCAATTGTGTTATATCAATAAAATTATGAAGCAATATGAAATGAAAAACAAGAAAAAGCAACAAAAATTGTTTTATAAAAAAATCTTAATACAGGACCCCTATAACAAAATCATAATAATAATAATCAGTGATAAACACTTACTGATATGACATAAACATGGATAATAATGACCTTAACAATATTAATTCCAATCCGGATATTAAACATCCACTACAAGTTGTAGGTCCCAGGCTAGGTTTAAACCTGAGGGTTGTCATGTCTGGAGGTGGAAGATCCAAAAGGCTTCTCTATTTATCTATTTACTTCACGTAGATTTGAGCGGTCAATATTGTTTTCTGGTAGTCACCCTAAGCCTGGCCATTCTAGCCATTTTACACAAAGCTATTTTCGGAGACTTTTCCAAGTCTGCCATGACTAAAAAAAAAAAAAAAATACTGTCAAGTATTTTCGTATAAACTCAGTTTTAGTAAAGTTTGCTTCTTTAGCACTAGTCATCTTCATTTTTATTTTCTTTATAAAAATGGGAATGGGGCTAGGGGTGTCACGGTGTAGGAGGTGGGGGTAGACAAGGGGAGGGTATGGAAGGGATTATTGTGTGTGTGTGTGTG
>WMED01005181.1:4914-19808 GCA_019650415.1 Pipa parva
CCCCCCCCCCCCCCCCCGAGCAGTCTTTCCATGTGTAATAAATTTTGTCCAAATTTGACAGAAAGCAAAGGTCTGAGTGAGAAGTGTGGTTAGGTATAGTATTACTGCAGGAATTACTGGGAAAATGTGCTTTAGAAATGGTTTACGAGACCTGTAACACTAAAAGAATAAAAATTCCCATTTGGATAATCAGTGAGAGTGTGGGAAGTTAAACAGTCATGTCACATTCACCTTTCCTTTCTTCAGGATCTAGCCAGGAAGGGTTTCAGCCAACCCAGAACAATTCACGCAGAACAAATAAATCCAAGCTGCTCACTTTAATCTTTTAAAAGGAAATCCCCACTTTCCCAATTAGTGCACTTTAGTGCTATTGTGTTACAATTCTGCTGTTTCTGCTGTCCGTTGTCTGTGTGTTATAGTTCAGCATTCCTTTTCAATAGTTGCAGTGTTACAATTCCACTTACCCGCTTTCAGTATCATTTTGTGACAGTTCTGCTGTCCCAACTCTACAGGTCCTGTAAGATACAGTTCTGCAGTTTCTGTGTGTGGTAGTTCTTATATCCCTACTCTCTGCTTTACTTCTACAAAGCTGTCATCAGTGGGGGGTTAACCTGGGCACTTTAACCGGGAAGTTACCCTACAGCAAAGCCCATACCTCCTTTCGGGGATCAAGGGTGAAGAGTGGACACCATTTCAGACTCCCTTAGACACCACCCCCGGGATTAACTAATGCTAACCCCTCTGTGAAAAGAGGATCCACATTAAAATATGTGTTGTGGCCCCCTGTGGTGATTCAGTTAAGCCCCTTGTGATGTAACACTGTAGCCTGTGGTTGTTAGGATCCTGGCAGTGAAAGGGGTTAAATTTCAGATTCCCTCTAACCAATAGGATGACCCCACAAGGTTTTTAACTGCTCCACTCCCCCAAGCATTTGCCACAGTGTTTTGGTTGGATTCTATCAAGGTGCTCTGGGATGTTTGTTCATATTAAGTTTTTGTTTAAACCTTTGTATCCTGTTTTGGTTTATGTTTTGTCTGGATGTAAGTTTGTTTAAGTGTTTTGGTCTTTCACCTTTCCCCTGCTCAATTGACAAGAAAAGAGTTGTTTGTTTGTTTGGTGTTCTCGCTAGCTGTTTTGGCCTTCCCTTCAGCGTCCTGCTGTGCCATACTAAGTTATCCTGCTGGTGAGTTCTAACTGTTTGTTTTATGTTTAAAGGGAAATTTGCACCAAGTCTAGTTTTCCTGTATTAGTGGTATTCCGTTGGGAAGGTTAATTGGGAGGGAATCAGGCGAAGTAACTAATTTAAGTCCTGCACAACTTGCATAGGAGTTAGTGAAGTACCCCGTGTTCTCCTGTCCCAACGGAACCCTTTCCCTTCAGATCACAGTATAACTATTGCCAGTATCCAGCCACTAGGGTCCAGGTCTCAAACCTTTTGTAGTGAATCTGACAGTGGTAGACCATTAGAATCCAGGTCTAGCAACACTCTGATGGAGGTAGGAAATTCCTCTGAACAACAGCAATAACAAAATAAATATATGTTCCTGTGACCTTCTTATTAGAGCCAGCATATTAGTCAATATTCCACATAATGGCATTAACAATATGTGACAGCACACATACATTGAGATTAGGAAGTAATTACATTGTCTTTCAGGGCTAGCAATCTGAGCTATTATCAAGGTTACTTTGATCACTGACTGGAAATGTTCTTGTAGAACACCCTGCCTTACGACCACCGTAATTAAAGAAAAATACACAGGAATTTGAGCCTCGGGGCTTTCGCAAGTAGAACATGTACTAACATACACAACATTCAATCTTCTATACAAAAGTCAACATTTGTTTAAAATAGAGATTAAATAGTTGCACGCTACTGCAGGCACTGTGTGTTTGAGATTAAACATAATACATTAAACTGTAGTAAAAAGGTAGACGTGAAGACTGGACCGAACAGTGACTGAGGCGAGTGCAAGATGGTCCTTTTCTGGTTCTTCATTCCATGTGTTTTTATACAAGTTTACGTTGTTGATCTCGTGCCAATTCTGGATAAATCCCCAGAACCCAAGGAAGCACCCATTGTGTCCGCTGTTTCTGCAGGCATTTCAGAAAATGACTTGAGAAAAGTCCAGGTAAAAACTCTTTTTCCCCCCCCCCAGATATTAATATCTACCCTATTATTATGCTGTCTGCCTTCTTATTCCTACAAGAGTTTTGCACATATTTACAGTAAAGTACCAATTGGTGCAATGGTTTCCCTGTGTCAGATGATGCAGTGTTTTCTATTATATTATAAACTGCCCCTTCATTTAAGTTTGGTCCTTTACAGAGCTATAAATTGTGATACTGCAGATAAACAAACTTCTCCTATCAAGTGCTAATAGACTAAAGGACAGAATTGGTACATTCTGGGAGGCATGGACAATATTAGGAAGAGAAAATAACACTGTTGCTCAACTGTAACCGCTAAAAAAAATTCCCATTTATTGCTGAGAGCACAATAAACATACATGAGGGTTATTCTCTAAAGTCCAAATTCAACTGTTGAATTCTCAAACAGCAGTTTCCCATAGCAAATCCGGGACTGCGACAATTCTCCCATTGTAAAACCACGACAATTTTAAAGTTGCGACTGCGACAATTCCATAGTAAAGTTGCAACAATATTCTTGTTATAAACCTGCAACTGCGACAGTAGCAGTCTATTGCAACTGTTTTTAGTTGGCGAATTCACAACTTTACACAACTATTCAGACTTTAGAGAATAACCCCCACAATGTTTTGGGGCGGCATTAGCATCCCTTCATCACACCTGATGCCACCCTGCACTCTGCAATAAACGGGAATTTTTCCCCAGTAAATACAGATGAGCAGAAGTGTTATTTTTTAATTCCTTGTAATGTTTGGGGGTATTGAAGCCCTTCTTGCTCCTGGTAATACATTTTTACCGATAGGTGCTGGGGCTGTCTAATCAATATTAGGAAGGTAACAAATGTATAATAGTAACTGCTTTGTATATTCTACTATGATCAGCAGTTACAGAGGAGCACTTGTGTTTCTTAATATTTTGTAACAAAGGTGTCAATAGATTAAGCAGGCTGCATGGTGTATAATGTCCAACATAAAAATTAATCCAAAAATTCAGATCAGTGAAAAAATATGGACTAACTAAACACAGATTGTTCCCTGCAGGGTTGGTCAGACTGTGTTACATTGGAAATAATATAATCCAAATTCCTGTATGCATTTTAGCTCCTAAAACAGCTACAGTTTCATATTTTTCAGAGATAGCAGTGCATCCTATGAAAATTTTAATAAAAATCAATATTTTGAAAAAATGTCAGTAAAAAACTTTTCCCAAGGGTTGGCAACTTTGATTTTAGTTTCCAGAGGTGATGATGAATGTGTTGCTTTTGTGACAGTTCTTTAGAGTAAGTAGGACAACAGTTGTTATTTGGCAATAACCCCTCCTAGTTAATATTCCTGTATGATGGACTTGTTTTGACTCAACTGAGGCCACAGACAGCACTAATGACTTGCTCAATGCCACAAGGAATTTAAACAAGTGTCCTTAGAATGATTAACCTCAATCATCTCCCATTAATATATTACGAGATCTAACCACTGACTCTAATTTAACATTGTCGTTTTTTCAATAATGTTCAGTTTTATCAGCTATAATCTGTACTGGGACATTTTCCATCCCCCAAGAAAGTGTTCTACAGACAAAGCAAATAAAGATAATGTCAGGAATGTGACACACCTGCGGCTGTTGCGTCACGGTTGCATGGTTACGTTGCGGTCACGTAATCCTGATGCGGTTATGTTGCGTAATTCTGACACGCTTATGTCACGGTTGCATAATGCATGGTGTCATTTCCATCGTGGTGGGGTTCCCGCCTTTTTTTCCTTCATAAGGTGACCAGTTGAGTTTACCTGTGCCCGATTATAGAACCTTTCTTGTTGTTGTTGGGTACCTACCTGGTCTAGTTCTGTTCGACCAGTGTTTGTCCCAAGCCTGTTTCCTGGATTATCCTTGTCCTCTGCCAGCCCAGACCTTTGCTACAGACTCAACTATTCTCCTCACTTTCTACCAGCCCTGACCTCTGCTACAGGCCTGACTACTCTACTTGCCGCCTGCCTCAACCTCCTGACCTGAACTCGAACTCCGCCTCTTGCCTCAACCTTTCCACCAATGGACAGCTACCTCAGGAACTGCAACCTGGGAGCTTCCTGCAGCAAAGCCCAAACTCCCTTGCGGGAGTCGAAAGTAAAAACCAGGAAGTTCCTTAGACTCCGCTCCCTAGGTCTAGCGTGCCCCCCCCCCCCCCATTACAGATAAGCAAGTATACAAATGCATAAATAATAAAATAAATGTATTTGTGCAATAATAATAATAAGAGAGAATCCATATCACATAAAATATAAGGTGAAAAATGAAATAAGGAATTACGCATTAAAATAAATAAGAAATGACTGCAAGAAAATTTCAACTTGGGCAATGATATATTTAGGAATTAGGGTGTACGGGTCTGAATTGTTTGACAAGTATATTCTTCCACTTGTATGTTGCCACAGGAATATCTAGATCAATACTACAGTGGTTCCACAGCTATTGGAAGAAGCAAAAACTCATTGTTTGAAAAAATAAAGTCCATGCAAAGCTTTTTTGGCCTTGAGGTCACTGGCAAAATAGATAAAGATACCATGAATTTCATTGAGAAACCAAGATGCGGCGTCCCAGATGTTCAAAAATTTAGCCATTTCACAGGAAATCCAAAATGGCAGAAAAACACCATAACCTACAGGTAAAGTATCTGAGTGTCCCACTCCTTTTATTATTTTTTAGATTTGAAATTTATCATTTGCAATTTTTTTTTTTTTGGCAGAACAAGAGAGCATAATGAGGGGGGTTATTCACTAAAGTCCGAATTGTTGCGTATAGGTGTGAATTCGCCAGCTAAAGACAGTCACAATAGACTGCTACTGTCGCAGTCGCATCTTTATAATGGAAATATTGTTGCAGTCGCGACCTCACTATGGAAAATTATTGCAGTGAATAACCCCCTTATTGTAAATGTGCAGTAAAACAGCCGTAGGCTGTCCAGACTAGCAGCCCTTTCACTACATTTTTCTATCTGATAAAGTGAGTAGGAGTTGTCATAATAAAAAAATTATCCATAGGCTCCAATGTCATAGTTCCCTCTAAAGGGCAAATAATTAATAACTAGCACATAATCTGGACATCCAACATATATGTAAAAATAGAGCCTACAGAGGCTGTAAATCTTGCTAAAGAAGCCCAATGTAGCAGTATAGGGTTATAGAGGTAGAACACTGTCATCCAGTGTGGTAGCATGAACTAGTCACTAGGATGGGAGCTAGTGGCTTCACTCTAACAGAGTGGAAGCTTCAAGAGTATTACAGGTGGTGATCCTCCCCACGGTTAGGAACAATATCATTGGAAAACTTTACAGAGATCTAGTAACCCAATAGCAACCAATCAGAATTAAGCATTCACTGGTATAGAGGAGCTATTATTATGAAAACCAGTGGGCAGTGCGGTGGCTCAGTGGTTAGCACTGCTGCCTGGCAGCGCTGGGTTCAATTACACCCTGGACTTCATCTGCATGGAGTTTGTATGTTCCCCCCGCACTTGTGTGGGTTTCCTCTGGGCACTCCAGTTTCCTCCCACAATCCAAAAAACATATGTGTGTGTGTGTGTGACTGAATAGATTGTAAGCTCCGTTGTGCAGGGACTGAAGTGAATGATGAATCTCTGTAAAGCTACGTCATATAGTAGCACTATATAAATGAATAAATACAATACATACATACATCTGATTGGTTTGTATAGGTTTTTAGACCTCTGTAATGTTTGCCCCTGTTGATAAGTTGAATAGAATTCCTGGCCTCTAGGTTACTGTCAACATGTACAACTAATTCAACTATTCAATATGTTGTGGAGCTCACAAGGGAAGTGGGGTGTAAGCTAGTCAGGAAACCACCAAGATGTACCTACAGTATATTACATGATGATATTAAAGGTTATACATACATCTATGTAGAAGAATCAACTTGGTTAAATTACAGGACAGTGATTCAATGAAATTTGCAGTCAACACACTTTCAAATCCTTGTGAATGAATGTGTAACTTTATCTACCGGTTTTGTTACAGGATTCTTAACTACACACCAGATATAACAGACTCTGAAGTAGACTACGCCATTCAACATGCATTCAGAGTATGGAGTGATGTTACCCCTTTAACTTTTGTGCGGGTTTATAATGAGGATGCGGATATAAAGATCTCTTTTGGTGCTAAAGGTAAGAATCTTAGGTCATTTATTTCCTAAAACCAGGACTCAAAATTTATCACTAAATGTTTTTTGTTATTTTCATCTTTCGAAGCCCATGGGGATTTCTATTCCTTTGATGGACCACTTGGTGTTTTGGCACATGCATATGCACCAAGCGAAGGCATTGGAGGTGATGCACATTTTGATGAAGATGAAAAGTGGACGTTGGGACCCGAAGGTGATTAAATTTAAATGGGATAACCAGCTAAGAAGAAACTAATGTTAATGTATGTAGACCTCTTGTAAACTATAATGATATTGTTAGTTACAGAAAAGCTCCATGACCATATAAAAAACAAAATATGGCCCAGGTCAACTCCAAGATGACACTTAAAAACGAAATGTAGTAAAGTTGGAAAAGCCGTTTGCGCTTTTCCGAGTTTAATAACTCGGGAGAATGATTGGAAGTTTCTCCCGGTAAGTATCGCGAGATTTGACTCATGCGAAACTTGCCGTGAGAAACTTTTTAAATTAAATATATCCATGGAAAGGTAGATATATTGTATGGCTACCTCCCCATGGTAAAAAAAGTTTCTCATGGTAAGTATCGCACGAGTCATATCTCGCGCTTCCTACCGGGAGAAACTTCCAATCATTCTCCCGATTAAAATCAAAAAAGCCGAAAAGGCTTTTTCGAGTTTAATAAATTTTGTCCATTTATAAAGTATTCTCATATGTTACAGAAGGGGTATATTATTAATTATAATGCAGTTTTGGAAAACAAAATAAAATACACTATACACCTATACCGTGATACATATTTTGCCACTTTGTAAGCATTGTTGCTATATCAGCATTTGTCTACTAGATTAAACTCTTGCTGGAACCATTTCATCATTCAATTTTTTTAAGTTACATTATTAAGTTTCACACAAAGTGGTCCTTAAATCACATAAGGGCAGCTGTAGCAAATAAATATTCAATCAGTTTTTTGTGATGTTCCGTTGACACCTTTCAAACTACTGCATTGCCTAGCTGGTTTCATTTTAGAACTAGCTAGTACGTAAACATTACAAATCCCATAATCCTTTGTAATGTATTTTCTCCCTGAAAGATATCTTGGCAGTTGGAGGAATGCAATGGCATTTAGGAGAAATGACTCTTGGAAAAGATGAAGCTTTAGCTAGTTTACGATATATGTCATAAAAATGGGGTTATGGTCCCTCAAAGTTGCAAATTGCTAAATTTGATTGTATTAATTAGGCTAAGCGTCAAAAGGATGCCTCAACGAGGCACAAATAAAAAAGTACTTTTATTGTCTAGGCCATTTTTATTATCTAGTACACACCTCTAATTCATACTAATCAAAGTACTAAGCAAAGGGAGTTTTGATAGCGTTTATAAGCAAAAGGAATGTGTGTTTCTCTTGGTTGCTCCACATCTTTTTATTTCTCTAGCCACTAATACTATCCTGTCCACCAATCCTGTGCATCGTTGGGTCAACAATCTCCCGTGTACCTCCCATCCTCTTCCTTGAAGGGTACATTCCATTCTGATTGGATGTGCCTGGTAATGTTTACAAAACAAAGTACCCCATGTGTGCAAGCTATTTAGCATCTTTCTTCCTCAGGATTATTTGTTTTTCACAAGCTAATGGCAATGCTCAACTTTTTCAGGTCCAAATATTTTCCTTGTAGCTGCTCATGAGTTTGGTCATTCACTTGGTCTTGAACATTCAAAAGACAACAAAGCTTTAATGTACCCAACGGCCTCCTTTGGCTCCTTCATCAGCCCTCCTGAATACAAACTATCACCAGATGATGTTGCAGGCATCCAGTCTTTATATGGTATGACAATGCTATTGCTTAATGTATGCTTCCTCTTCAACATTCTATAAGATTTTTTAGTATTACTGCAATTACCTTTGCTCCTTGGACCCATTTTTCCTTTTATTATTATTTTGTGTTCTCCTGTATTTAGAATAAAAACTTGTTGTAATGTTTCACTACTATTTTTATTGCATTTATTTCTTATAAATGGCAACCATCTGATCATAGAAAAGTTCTAGAAACGCCCTTTCAGCTAGTGAAATCAATGTTTCGCTAGGTGCTTACTCAGGTGCACTAGACTAGACCCCAGCAACCAATCATATAATTGCTTTCATTATTCTAAATTGCACTGAACGATAAAAGACAATTGCTAGTTAGGTGCTATGGGAAACCTTTACAACTGGGGTGGTAAATAATGACACCGCTTAAATTTTTTTTCAACATGGTCCAATGGAGCAATATTAAATGGGCAAAATTTATTAAACTTGGAAAGACTGCTCCGGGTCTCTCCAAGTTTGCTGAGTGAAATCTCGCATTGTTCTCATGAGAATTTTTCACGTTTTCAAGAGTTTTTTCCAATCTTGATTTTTCAAAATTTTCAATGGAAAGGTAGCCATAATTTCCATTAGTCCTACCATAAGTTCCATTAGGCTACCTTTCCATTGAACAAATTCAAAACAATGCGAGATTTCATCAGTGAATTAGGAAAGACCCAGAGCAGTCTTTCTGAGTTTCATAAAATTTGCCCAAAATCTGTTTTCCAAATCATTTTGATTTTTTGGGGGGAAAAATTGGTTAATTCTCGACTAAAAACTATTCTGCTTGCATTAATACTGCCAAACAAGTTTTATAAAAGGACATATACCCAGGCACCCAAAATGTCATAAATGAAATGTACCAAATACATTTGACACTACATTTTAGCATTTTGTGCATCATAATTATGTGCAGGCTTGTATTTTCTTTAACTTGTTTTATAAAGGAGGAAGAAGCTTGGGTATACCAAATGCCAATCCACTACCAACAAGAAAGCTCCCAGTAAAACCAACAATTCCTCCAAGACTTCCCCCACACAAACCAAAAGTCACAAAGAGCCCTGTCATCAAAAACCCAGCAAAGCCAAACAAGTGTAACCCTGACCTGGAGTTTGATGCAGTTACCAGCATGAGAGGGGATTTGCTATTTTTCAAAGATAGGTAATGCCAGTTAATTAAAGTCATTAGTAGTGTGACGTAATAAATTAATAACTTTTTCACTAGTAAAAATCAGATAATAATAATTATCTTTTTAGTGTGTTTTGGAGAAAAAGTGCACGATTTCCTGAAGTGGAAACTATCTCCATTAATCTCATCTGGCCTAGCATTGGAAGAGTTGATGCGGCTTATGAAGTCGTAGGGAAAGACATAGTTTACTTGTTTAAAGGTAAGTTGGATTTCACAAGAAGCTCCACAAAAATAGTTAATTTAGTAGAATGATCAAATGCAATACAAGAAAATTACAAAATAATCATTAGAAACTATAATTAAATGCATTTATATAACTGTCTTTGATTTCTTTTTTCAGCAGATCTAAGAGAAAATTTAGTTAGGTAGCAGCTCATACTCATGGTCATCAAAAATGAAATATATTGCAACTTCTTTATGACATGATCCCCAATAACAACCTAAATTATTCTATTGTGTTTATAGTCTAAACATGAGCTGTAGTCAATCACCAGAAACACTAAATAACTGATCAACATGGTAACTCCCCACCTAACCTTTCAGCATACAACCTGTGGAAGTGGTGGGGAGTCTTGAAAGCTTCTGCATCGAAACACCAAATAGTTTGGGAATTTGACTTTCTGTTGTTATGTATTGTCATGCATCTTTAAATCATACCAGTGATGAGCAGTGGATGGTATTATCCTGGGAAGAGCTTAGTAGAAAGAAAAACTTGAATAGTGTTGGTTATTTTAACAACCTTTTAATAGAAAATAAATAATTCACTCACATCTGTAATCTATAATTAGGAGCTAATTGATTTGTGAATCTGAAGCTAAATTATCACTTCTTAAAGGCGCATTATCATTTTTAACAGATGTGACTGAATTTTTATTTTCTGTTGAAAGGTTGTTAAAATAACCAGCACTATTCAAGTTTTTCTTTCTCTTAAGCACTGCTCTTCCTGGGATACCAGCCACTGCTCACCACTGGTATGATCGTTTAAAGGCTCAGGAGAAGAGATCCCATTGGCCACACACTTCCTCTCTTTCTTCCTGATGTGTATAATTGTGTGAGACCAAGAGGATTGCTGCTTACCCGTACAGAAAGTCATGACGATTATCGTTTGATGCGTCAGGTCCCACTATCTTCTAGACTATTGTAATCTATGACAGATACTTGATTAAATAGTTCAATCTACAATAAACTGATCAGAAATACCTGCTGACTGATTTATAAGGTTTATGTCACCACTACAAATTTCCACATTTGTTTGTATATATTCATTTTTTGTTGGAAGATGTTGGAAACTGTAGTCTGCCTGGATTGCTACAGAGAAGTCATTGGTTATCATTTAGCTGTAATCACAAGGGATATATACCTTTCCTGCTTGTTTTATAATTTCCATAGGCCGGCAATATTGGGCAACTAGAGGATGGACAATTCTTCCAGGATATCCTAAGGACATCTCCATATTTGGATTTCCAAAGTATGTTGACAAAATTGATGCAGCAACATTTATTAAAGAGGAAATGAAAGCAATATTCTTTGTTGGAGATAAGTATTTTAGGTGAGTAAATAAAATGTCTAAAATCCAACATTATTCATCAGTGTGAAACAGAAGGTACAGCACATATGGAAATAGAAGTCATTTTGGACTACAGATTTTGTTTAATATTTTAAATGACTCTAAAAACTTGGCATATAATTACAATTAGATGGAAATAAGGCCACAGCAGCTGTAGAGGCAGGAAGAAGATAAATGTACAATTGGAGCTCAGAGCAAAGGTCAATAAAGACAGTAGGAAATAGGACACATTAAAGGGAAAGAACACACTGCTGCACTCTTAATATAGATTAGTTACCATTTTATTAACAATCATCAAATAAAAGCAAAAGGTGAAGCATATTATAGGATAATAAAATGGTAATTCACCTTTAATGAGCAGGTAGCAGCGTGTATTCTGCTTAAAGGTATATCACAGGTGTAAATGCACCTCTAAAACCAATTCAATACTAGGGTGGTGGAAGTACTATAAGTTAATAAGTTGCATGACCTGATTGTTTTGGAAGATCCTTTGCAACTGCCCACTATGTCTTTTCTTTACTAATTTACTGGTATAATATATAAAATATCTACCTCTTACACTTTACAACAAATTACCTATTCACAGCTCTAATAGAACCAGGAAGATAAGGAATCCCTAGTCTCATGGAGCCTGCAGAGGTCATATGTGTTATTGGTAGGACTTACAGAAACAGTGAACGTCTTAACATAGGATATTTATAAAAGTTCTGAAGCTTTTCGACTAGTTAATGCTAGTAAAAAATGCCTTTTTTTGGCTTTTATTGATTTGACCATTTTCTCCTGTTTGTAAAGATGGTCTCTCTTATTTACCATGCAGCAGGCCGTGTCAAAAAGATTTCCCATCAAAAAAGAATATCGCGATCGATCTGAAATGGAACTTTTCGAACTAGTCTTTTCAACTTTTAGAAATATCCACCTATGTAACTGCATTCACTGTTTCTGTAAGCTCTACTAATAACTCATAGAAAGACACTTCGTCCCCTTCTACTGGTTGATATTTATTGATCTTTTTTTTTTTTTTCAATAGCTACATTTTTGAAAGAAATCTACATTTTTTTTGTTGTTTTTAGTTACGATCATGCAATAAACAAAATAAACTCCAGATTCCCAAGAAAGATAAAGGATGGTTTTCCAGGAATTAGGAAAAAGGTGGATGCTGCGTTTCAGAATGGTAAGGGTATATAACCTTTCAATAAGAATAATTCAAATTAAACCTATTTCACCGTTTATTACCAATATTTCTACCACCATATTTTTTTTTTTCTCATTTATGGATTGTTTTGATTGTTCAGTTTCGTTTTTTGTTTTCCCATTGTACAGTAATTATTATGGTGTAATTACCACCCTCCAGGGAAACCTTCACTAAATACTGAGGGGGTTATTCATGAAAGTCCAAACAGTTGTGTACGTGTCTGAATTTGTGTCCATTTGCCACTTCTCCATCTGCTCTTATTTATTAAACTCTGCGATGCAGTGAACTTGTAACCAATTAGACAGTCTCAGACTTACGGTGCTCTTTGCATTACTTTGCGTGTACAAGACTTTCTCCTATATACCAAGCAGCGCCAAAGTGGAAAAGTTCATTCAAATGACAAAGAAAATATAGTGACTAAGTTAAAAAAATGACCTAGTAATATGGTGACGTAGAAAGGGATGTAATATTCACTTGATACAGTTAAAGTGGCATTGTAAAGGTGATGTCACTTCCTTTTCCTTGATCAAATTCGCATCACTACACATTGTGCTGATTGACTGGCTATGCCAACACTACTGTATTAATTAGCGTCCGGTGCTATTCATTCTTTGGCAAGTGAATCCACTGTTTTAATGAATAAGTAGTAACAGTCTGGATCTGTCTGAGTATAACCAGCCAAAATGGCACAAATTTACTTTGACTGTTAAATTATCACTTTAATGAATAAGTCCCTCAGTATCAGTAATGTTTGAAGATTGTTGTAAATGTCGAAACGTACTCTAAAAAAGAAATAGTTTTCCAGTTTATCCAATTATGAAAGTAGAGGCACAAGGTAAAAGTAAAATATTTTTCAAGTTAAAAGGAATCAGATGGCAACCCTAAGTTCCTGTGACATCTGTATTTAAAAATCCCATTTAAATAATAAAATGTGCAGCGTGTACAGGGTGGTACAAAGGTATGGAGACACCTGAATAAATGGAAAACAGCGGTTGGGAACACCATCCTGAGGGTGGCATGTTGCTAAGAAGAAGGGGGCAAATCTTTGTGGGCCAGTGTCCAACACAGCGGCAATTTTGAAAGCCACACATAGGAAGAAGTTCCCATCCATCATTTTCCATTTATTCAGGTGTCTCCATACTTTTGTCCCATCCTAAATATACACACATGATGCATGTAATACATCTATTACATTATTCTATATGTGCACAGTATTAAAGGGGTAATATGGAAAGCTTCACTAGAGGGTAGAGTTGCTACCTCAAGCCTTTAAAACTGGACACATATCAACTAAACATGATGTGGAACTAAAATCAGTTAAGATGCATATTGCCTACACAACTAACAATTCAGCACCACATTTTATGAAAAAAAAAAATCACCTAAAATGATAGATCTGCTGGAGGAGGAAGAGCAGTTTGATCTTGTGCACTGGAAAAATGGAGAAGAACACAGACTTTCTTATTAAATCTTAAATCTATTGACATTTCAGGTTATCTTTACTTCTCAAATGGAGCCAAACAAACAGAGTACGATAATAAAGGGGGAGGAGCTGTCCGTAATTTGCTCAATTACAACTGGATGAGCTGCAAATGAAGAACTTGCATTAAACAGGGAAATTATTAAGCCCCCAACAACTGTATAACTTTCATTATATTGCTAAGGACACATGCAAAATTATGGGCATATCTTACTTCTTATTATATGGCAGGCACCCACTATATTTATTGCTCCTAAATATTACAGTGGAGGCCACATATCAACAACCAATGCAGGCAAAGGCAGGTGTAAATGTGTCCATGTGCAGCTCAATATGTCATGTGTAGGTTAGTAACTGGACAGTAAATAGAAATGTTTGTGCATTTATAATCTAATATAGCATGAGCTTTCTGGAGATTTTGTATAAGTCATAGTTGAGTAGTTATAAGACTGCTCCTGACTGTCATTAGGCTGTAAACAAATGTACAGTATTTCCAAGTAATGCTGTGCCAAGCACCCTCCCACATGAACCCCTTTAATCAATGTAGTCAAAATAAATGTACTACAAATAAATAATTAACCATCATTTCATTTATAATAATAAACCAATTCATTGACATACTACCACTACTGGACACTACAATGCTAAATATATCTATATATCTGAGTGAGCATACTTATATTTTTCATTTAAAATCAAGTTATGGAGGAGGAGGTCACCTTCTGGTAATAATAGTAGTCAAGTTGACTTACAATCTAATCTATGCATTATACTTCAGAGGCTGGAGAATCTCTTTAAAGGGTATGAAAAGTTTGAATAAAACGTTATTTATATTTGATTCAGAGAGCTCTTATTGTGTGGAATCCCCCTTTCCCTTCTCCTTATATAAAGCCTGTTCCTATCCCTGAGCATGCGCAGATGAAAGCTGTTTAGCCATCTCTGCGATTGGATGTGGAGAGAGGAAGTCAGGGAAAGGAGGGGGTGTGGCTACACAGCAGGGAACTTGTTAAAAGGGAGAAAGCAGTTACAGCTTCTTAATTGCTATGTTGCTTGACAATAGGTAAATGGGCTTTCTTAATAGACAGGGTTTACATATCTTTTAAGCCAGTGTTTTTCAACAAGTGGGCCTCAGCACACTAGTGTGCTGCGACACATGGTCAGGTGTTAGGAAACTCGGCACTTACCAAGGAGGGAGTCCTGTCTGACTTCCTCCGTGGTCAGAGGAGGGCTCATGTGACCCAGTTGGTCACATGAGCCAGTAGGAGACCGGGAGCGCATGTGATCAGCACTCCCAGTCTCACTTC